>JAHBCN010013550.1:0-24313 GCA_019359885.1 Listronotus oregonensis | reverse complement strand
GTTTATTATCTGAAGTGACAGACAGTATGACATTTACTTTAAATGCTCAATTCGGTTCGTTGATCGTAGTTTACAGACCGTGTTATTGAATAATAAAACCCTACTAGAAAGAGAAAAATGACATCGAAGTCCCGTATAACACCTGATTTACTATAATTTTTTATTAAACAAGCAGCAGCTGTCCAAATCAACCTTGTTACCGGTGTTGGAACTGTCATGTTAATAAATGTTTATATTCAAATTGATGTTCCTTTTATATTAATACAAAAACCAACATTTTTGAATAATTTTATTACATTTTCAAGGTAACATCCTGATTTTGGTTTTTGAGATTTGGAATTTGTTTACGTTTTTCCAAAAAAACAAAAAAAAAAGGCCCCCTATCAAACACCTTGCCAAAATGGGTTGCTTAAAACCCTAGTCCTTGAGTTCGTTGATTAAAATGATGGAAAAGAACTGTCTCAACCAGTATTAAAAACGGTATGTCGAAAAAAATTTTTATAAATTCAAATAACCCGGTATCAGGAAAACCGGCGATCCTCCTTTTTACCTTTGTGTGATGCTAGCGCCCATGTTTTGTTGCCATAGGAACGCAGGCGCAAGGGCGTAGTTTTCTTTGCATTATTTTATTTTTCATGAAAACTGAAGACAATATTTTTTCAAATTTATAACTACAGGCTAATAATTTAACATCTGTGGATTTGTTTTTTATTACCTTAAATAGTTTTCCTAAAAAACATTAAAAGGCAAGACACCGCTTCTCTCTTAGAATAAATGCTTCAACTAGTTTCTTAAATTGCTTCCACATGTGGCCGCGACTTTTTACAACAAGGCGCCATTTCTCCTAATATTCATTTGTTTTTGTGTACCTTGAAACATATGGTACAGATAAAGCGGACACAAGTTGAAATAAAACAGTAGTTTTCACGGTGAGGGAAATATTAATGGGCAAAAAGAAATACAAAAAAGCTATTTTATGATTTCTAGAAAATATTGGGGTGTGATTTTAGAGTTTCAATACAACCAAAGATGTAGTTTGTAAGCTAAATATGATCCATAGTCTTTTGGGGGCCATGTTTCTTTTTTTTTGGGGTTACTCCCCAATTTTTTTAAAAGGGCCATTTGGTCCAGCTCCCGGGGGAAAAACGGCCTCCTTACCCCTTTGACCCCATGGGGAATTGCAGATCACCTTCAACAATAAGGGAAAGGGAAAAAACCCAAAAAAAAACCAAAATCAAAACATTATCGGCCACCTTTTTAAAAACGAAAAAACAAAAAAGAAATTTAAACTAAATTTTAAGAAATTTTGGATTTAAAAGTTAGGAAAATCTAAAAGCTTTTATACTATTTATGACATTTTGTTAAAAATAACCTATGAGTTTATTTCACTGGTATATTTATAATTTATAAAAGAATAAAGAAGGTGATGCAGTGTGATAATTGCGTTGACAGATTTAAGAAAAAAAAAACCTTTAAAAAAAAGAACACAAAAAAACACATAATAAACTGGGAAAGCTTCAGTATTTTAAACAAAGGAAAAGTTAAAAACGTAAAATAAAAGAAAGTGCATTTGTATTATTAAATAAAGATAAATGTGTAGCATCAATACCTGTTAATTGAAATAATTCATGGTTACCTAGGCTTGATGCTGAAGTAATTTCAGGTAAACTTAAAATTAATTAACACACTACATCAACTTTTTTTTTTTTTTTTAATTATAAATATTCCAGTCAAATAAACTAATATGTCATTTATGACAAAACATCATAAAAAGTATAAAAGCTTTCAGAATTTCCTAATTTTAATCCAAAATTTCTTAAAATTTAGTTTAAATTTCTGTTTTCATTTTTCATCTTGATAACGGCGGTCGACTTGCCATCGAAACGTAGATTAGTGTTCTTGATTTTTTGGGTTTTTCGGGGGGTTTTCTTCTTTTTGTTGCAGGCGATCTGCAAGTTCATAGGGGTCAATGGGGCTGAGCAGGCTTAGTTAGTTATACCCCAGGACCTGGACCGAAGTGGTCCCATTTTTCACAAAAATGTAAGTCGAGTAATCCTAAAGAAAACATACTAATATATGTAAGCTAAACTCCAACTTGAATCGGACTTAACAGATTAACCATGAAAACATTTATTATTTTTTTGCAAAACTTTGGAACAGACCACATTTAAGTAAGAAATAATTACAGGAAGCACAGGGAATAATAGGAAAAACATTTTTGTGCAAATTATACTTAACACTCATAGATAGTTTGTTAAATACGGTCAATATTTCTTAAAATATTCAAAATAAAAAAAGTTTTAAAATCCGTAAAAAAACAGTAATCCTAAATTGCCACAAATAACAACGAATTATAGCATTTAAATCCACATTTAAAAACTAATCTTTATATGGTTAACATAATTTCCGGTGACTTCTGGTTTCACCGGAAACAGCCCCAACTTTAAATTTTTAATTAAGACTCCCTGTATATTATTATGTTTTCTGGATTCCTGAGAACATTCCGCGTCTAACAGTACCCCATTTGTCAATTTCTGACAGCTATAACATTTTTTCAAAAAATTTCAATGCGGTCAAAATTTGACACATTGATTAAATAGGTTATCACAGCTATTTCTAAGAATTTAGACATTATATTATATTTCTTAAATATTACTTACTACAGGCTTATAATTTAACATATGTGAATTTGGTTTTTTTGATTACCTTTAATAGTTTTCCTTAAAAAAAAACATTAAAAGGCAAGACACCGTATCTCTTAGAATAAATGATTCAACTAGTTTCTTAAATTGCTTAAATATTCTGCGTCTAAGGGTAGCCCATTTGTCAGTTCCTAAAAGCTAAAACATTTTTTCAAAAAATTTCAATCCTGTCAAAATTTGACATATTGATTAAATAGGTCATCAGAGCTATTTCTAAGAATTAAGACAATATATATTTTCTTAAATATCACTTACTACAGGCTTATAATTTTGACATCTGAGGATTTGTTTATTACTTTAAGTTCTAAAAATTAAGAGCAATACCCTTTTAATTTAATCTTTATAATCTTATCTAAATTTGCAATTAAAAACATTTAACCTTTGTGAAGCTGAAAACTTCCGAAAGTACGTAATTAATAAATAAGACATCTTGCAACGGCATTTGGAGTAATTTTATATGTATTTAATTGTATTGTTTAGCAAAAAAGCATTAAGAATTGGAATTGAATTGCACCGCTTCTCTTAGAATAAATGCTTCAACTAGTTTTATAAATTGCTTCCACTGAGAACATTCTGCATATGACAGTACCCCATTTGTCCATTCTGACAGCTAAAACATTTTTTGACTCAGAAAGTGTTCAGAAAACCGTAAATGTAAAAAAATACAAGGTGTCTTATTTGAAAATTAAAAGTTGAGATGTCAAATTTGACATGACATGATATCTCCTAAGTTTTACTTTTTTAGCATGAAAAGTAAAAGAGGGTCTGCCATGCCCCAGAATCACTCGGTATATTTAATTAAAGGTAGTTACGCTTAATCCTGCTGCAATTCATTCTACCATTCTGTAAATATGAAAATTAAGTTTCATCAAAAAAAAAAAAAAAAAAACAGATACCTGCAGATTCCAACTGCCGAATCTGAAACTATATCTAGCTTTGCATTAATGCCCAATTTTCTTAGCTAAGGGCAGTTCGCCTTGCTTAGAAAGATTAACCAAAGTCGAAACAAGCTTCACACAAAAAATTCTTTTATAAAATCTGTCCCTACGAGCAAAGCATAAAAACGGACACAAATTTCTGTTTTCCAATTTTTTCACAGGTCTGCCAAGTCGAATTCAATTTTCTCTCTACAGAAACCATAGAGGTTTTATCCTTACCTTAAAAGCCCATAAGGTTGGGGTTTCTATGCCTGAAAAATGACGTCTCTCACAACTCTTAGCTACACTGTGAAACCTGCTATCTAAAAAGGTCAAATTTTTATTGAAAAACTGCCTCTTACTTTACTTTAGATCCACTGATGTTTGTGTCTCAGATTGGGTCAGGAATGTTTATAATAAAAGGTCATTAAACGCCAACACTTTCACATTTGGGAAATTAATTGCAGATCGCGGATAGCCACGCTTGTGGTCTAATTAAAGGTTAACATCGTCACCTCTAAATATTAAACTTGTTTCCTTTAATTTACTTTTAATTATTAAAAAAATCATATAAATGTAACCACAACAATGATCGTATGAAAGCGTACTATAGTAAGATTAAGATGATATTGATACAAGGTCCAATATTTTATTTTTTCATGTTATTGCTAAACTATGAAATTCCGATATTTAAAGTGGTGTGTTTACTTTCAGAGACAAGATGATAAAAGGCCAAGGTCATTAATTTGGAGCCATACTTTTCATCAAAATAATTTCTTGGAAAGTAAAAAATTTGTAAATAAAATATATTAATAAATAGTAGTAATTTACGTTCCAAGTGCAAAATACTTAAAAAACGCAGAGTTTTTAAATTGTCTTAAACTAAAGACAATTGTAGTTAAGTGGTAACTACAATTGTCTTTGCTTAAACGAAGACCCCCTCAGAATATTGAATAGAAAAAATATATATTATTTTTTACTTGCCGCTTATATCCAATTTATATGTGTGACATAGATAGGAAGGTATCTGTTTAATTTGTATTTGCAAAGCACTAATTAGTTGTTTTTTTATTTATCAGATGTTAGATAATTGCTTTTCCAGTATCTTTATATTTATCTTATCGATATCGACAAGTAAATCGAAGTGATTCGTTTATAACTTCGATTTACAAGTCACTTCAATTTTCGATCGGTTTTGTTACCAGTAAATCTCTAATAGCCGCACCTAAATTGGACCTCGTGTGAACTGCTTATAGGATTCAACGCTACATCTCGATTTCTTTGTGTAAAAAACACTTGTTAGTGCTGGAAGTAAATATGCATCATGCATACAGACACACACGTGTTTGTAGATTTTATTGTAGACATAATTTTTGACATCAGTTTTTATTTTTATGAATTATCAGGTTAAAAGACTAATTATTAACTCCTTTTTTGAATTATCTATATTTACTTACTTACTTACCAGTTAGACCATTTTGTATTAAAAATGCAAAAAGATATTTAACTCCTAAACATATACCTATTTCTAAAAAAAGCGCCTGATATGTACATTTTTACAAATATCATGTCAATATTGACATTTTCCTGGTGCTCGAAGAATCTATAAGAGCTTTTACAAATGTGTAAATCCAGGTCCTTTTAATATAGCAATCATAACGAACCAGTGGCGTATAGACTACAAAAAGTGGGGGACCCCAACTATTTAATTTAAAAAAATTTAAAATAATGTAAGTAAAAAATTCAATTATATCCCAAAATTATTACCTGTGTTGCAAAAAATGGGGTGCTCTGGGTCTCATATAGAACAGAAATTTCAAAGCCAGTCAATTGCTAAAAGCACATCGGCAGTGCAACGTGTTGGTCGTTAAACCTTTCTTTTTTAACTTCACAAAATTTCGTTGCCCAGTTGCCCGGTTAACAAGCCAAGTTTTGTACAGTGACGGCCATTAAATCTTGGGCAAAAAAATTGTCAAATTTTGACGTTTCTGCCAATTTTTGTAAATTGCTCTTTTTTACCTTGTTTTACTTTTAATCACTATAAATAAAGCAAAAGGTAAAACAAAATATTTATATTTTATAAAAACTGACAAATTAATAAATTAATTAACAATTTAATAAATTCAAGCAAACTTAAATATCCTTCCAAACAAATTTAATATTTTATTGCGGCCCCGATTTTTTTAAGACAGAGTTTAGCCTTTCAGGCATCGAATGGACCAAAGCCCGGGCGTAGTCTGGATTTCCTCGTAACTCATTCCACGCCTCTAAAATTTTATCCTTAAGTTCGTTTACATTTTGCCGCCTTAACTCATTTTTCCTATTTATTTTTTAACTAAAAACCCCTATTTTCCACAACATTTAAATCCGGACTACGTGGGGACCACGGTAAAACCCTGATACGCTGCTCTTTCATCCATTCATCGACTTGCCGGGCCGTATGAACGGGACACTTATCTTGCTGAAAGATAAAATTTCTGTCCGGAAATCGATCCAGTACAGAAGGAAACATGAGATTCTGTAGTAGATCTATATATACCTTCGCATTGAACCTTTCTTCGATAAAATAACATACACCAAATCCTGGTGCACCCAGCCACCCCCAAACATTTACCGAAAATCGCCCACTACTTCTGTCCTTTTGGGTATATTTTTCATCAAATCGTTTTCCTCGAGGCCTGTATACCTAAAGTAACCCTTGTAACACGACTAAAACACTTTTTTCCAAAAAATCGGAGGTTCCAAGTAAAATTGTAGAGCAAATCCAATGCGTTATTCTTTATTTGCATTGGTTAAAAACGGGTTTAAGGCTGCCGGGTGGCAGCGCAATTCGGATATTTGCCTTATTCTTCGCCGTGCGTTTTAACCGATGCTGGGAAATTGCTTTCCGTTTTTGCTGTAACTACAGATTTGAATGGCTGGTTTCTTAAAACATTAACTAAATTATTGTCTTGTTCTTGATTCGATAGTTAGAAGCGACCACTTTAGCTCTTCTCTTAAAGAAATGTGTTTCCTGCCATTTTTTTAAACAAAATAAATAGTACTCTTTGGTATGTCAATCTCTTCTGCCACATCCCTTTCTAGCCAACTTCTCTGCTTAATATAATGAATAATTAATACTTTTTAATCCAAAGTTTGGCATTTAAAAAAATATTTTTAGACACTGACAACAACATTATTCTTTATTAGGTTTTTCAACAGATATTTATGTTCCGTAGAAAGTGGCATAGACCTATTTTACGAAAGGGAAAAGGAATTGCCCAAGATTTAATGGCCGTTACTGTACCTCTAAAAAATATATGCATACGTATTTTTTTAATATTAAATAAATTTGCAAATTTTGTACCTCCTTCTTTTAGCCAATCAGAAATGTTGGCATTTTATCGTTAATATGGCCACATACAGGGTGTCCCACTAAGGGTGGCGAGGTACGTTATTACGGAAACCATAGGCCCTAGAGCCTCGAGGAAAAAAATTTAATTACTAAATCGGCCAAAGAAAATTAAACGAAAATATTTTAAAGCTTCTAGAATGGCCGCTAGATGGCGTAACTGCTAAGACAAAACAAAATATGTGAATTTTCTTAAAAATTGTTTCATTAAGGTACTATTTTGAGAACGGGAATAAAAAGTTCATCCAATTCTGCGTCAGTTTGCTTTCAAGATTTTTTTCGTTTCTCTGATAAAAGGGTGGGGGAGCTGGTAAATTAATTATTTTTAAAATTGCTGTTACTTCCCTACCCATTATCCAAATTAACTCAACTTGAGTTCGTTTGACAGAGAATCTTAAGCTTATTAAAAAAATTATTTTAATGATGGCCGCTAGTTCTTATCCTTTTTTCCACAGGGCGCTGTTTGTAAAAGTTTCAGTTCTTTGAAATTTTCTTAAAAAGATTAAATGGTACGGCATACTTTTTTTAAGGCGGTTTTAAAGAGTATAAAAATGGCTAAATTTTGGCGAAATCCGCGTTCTGATATCTTAATTCGTTTTCGAGTTTTTTTCAAATAACCTATTTGTTCTTCAAAAATTAATGTTAGCTATTAAACAAATGCTTTTTTCTGCGTTAAGTCTTAGCTAAGTAGGCCTTGAAAACAATAAAATACTTTTATTTTTCTTTAAATTTTTATTTTTATTCCAAACATAAAGAAATAAAATTAATACTGCAAAAACCATTCCTTACTTTGATCCAGATTGCCATGGAAACAAAATTTCGTCAATCTAGCAACCCATTGATTATTTAACAATTTCTACAACTAATTTATGATTTGTCCAGATTTGTAATTTTCTTTTTTAATTGTTAATTAACTGAATTAATAAAAATGTCTTATTACACTGTGGAAGCCTATGACATGTTACCCGTTTATTTCCAGTGTTTGAAAATGCTTGTTTAGCTGAACAAATATGCTGCTAATTATCCCGATAAAAGGCATTTTAGAAGAAAAGTATTTACCCGTTTGTCTAGATGTTTGCGCTAAACAGGACGGGTGCATCCTATTCCAGCGCCTAGAAGATATCGGCGAGTTTGAAAAGACAATATTATCAATGTACTTGCACATGTTCAGATCAATCCACATGTAAGCACCAGAATAATAGCTTTGGATTTAGGAATTAGTAAAACGTCGGTGCATCTAATTTTAATAGACCATAAACTACACCCATATCATATTGTATTGCATCAGGCTCTTTCGAAAACTGATTTTAACAGAAGATTAGACCACTGTTACTGGTTAAGAACTATGGTCGACGAAGATCCCCATTTTTTGTCCTACATACTATGTACTAACGAAGCTACGGTCTCACGAGCACTGGAGGTGTCAATTTGCATAATATGCATTATTGGTCCGTAGATAATCCTCACTGGATGCGTAAAGTAGATCATCAAAATCGAGGGAGTGTGAAGTGTGGAATTTTGGGTGACCGTTTATTTTTGATGGTTTTTGAAACAAAGAGATTTATTTGAACTTTTTAACAAACGTCTTACCGGCTCTTTAGAAAACGTTCCTCTACAAACAAGAATAAACTTGGTTTCACCATGATGGATGTCCGGCACACTTTTCTCAAAAGTTCGTAACTTTTGACCAGAATAACAAACCGTTGGATAGGAAGGAAAAGTTTGTTTCCATGGCCAGCTAGATCCCCAGACCTTACTGTGCTCGATTTTTATTTATGGGGAAGAGTAAAAGACATTGTTTTTCAGACACGTCCTACTATCCCAGACAATATGATTGAAAGGATTCAAAATGCTATTACTCAAATTCCAAGACCTAAAATTGAAGCAGCCGTATTAAGCACCCACCGTTAGTCGTTGCATTGAAAATAATGGAAAGCATTTTGAACATTTGTAAAGACATTTTGTTTTTGTTCTCTTTTTAAACAATAATGTGTTTTATCATAATTTCTGTTTAATAGAGTTAGTGTTCTAACAGTGTTCTTATTTCATCTTGCTGTTAGCACGTTTGCTTTTAAATGCGGTAAGTTTTAAATTAAAATAAAAGTATTTTATTGTTTTCAAGGCCTACTTAGCTAAGACTTTACGCAGAAAAAAAACATTTGTTTAATGGCTAACATTAATTTTTGAAAAAAAAATAGGTTATTTGAAAATAACTCGAAAACGAAAAAATATCAGAAGCGGTTTTTCGGGTAAAATTTAGCCATTTTTATACTCTTAAAACTGCCGTAAAAAAAGTATGCCGTACCATTTAATTTTTTAAGAAAATTTGAAAAAAATGAAACTTTTACGAACAGGCCCTCTGGAAAAAAAAGGGAAGAACTAGCGACCATCACTAAAGTATTTTTTTTAATAAGCTTAAAATTCTCTGTCAAACGAACTAAAGTTGAGTAAATTTGGATAATGGGTACGGAAGTTAAAGCAATTTTAAAAATAATTTATTTACCAGCTCCCCCCACCCTTATTATCAGAGATACGAAAAAAATCTTAAAGGCAAACTCACGCAGAATTGGATGAACTTTTTATTCCCGTTTTCGAAATAGTACCTTAATAAAACAATTTTTAAGAAAATTTAATTTTTTGTTTTGTCTTAGCAGTTACGCCATCTAGCGGCCATTCTAGAAGCTTTAAAATATTTTCGTTTAATTTCCTTTGGCCGATTTAGTAGTTAAATTTTTTTTCCCCGAGGCTCTAGGGCCTATGGTTTTCGTAATAACGTACCTCGCCACCCTTAGTGGGACACCCTGTATAAAGTTACCGGATATAATATTCTTGCCTAAACCTTCAGCAATATTAAATCATTTTATTTTACTTTTGAAATTTCAAAATTAATTTATGACACTTAAAATTAGTATACTTATCTGTTTCCAAATACACAAATTGGATTTGGGGTGTTATTAGGAGTTAAATGGCAATTTTTTTCCAATAACATTTTGAGTTTTCTTTAAAAAACTGGACATATTTTGGAAATACCATTAACTATTTTAAATGCATTGACAATATGACAAGATCATAAAAGTTTTTGTTAATATTCACTGGTATAAAAAACTAAACTTTAATAATAACAGTATTTTAATAACTTACACAGGCCCACAAAAAAAGGGGTGTGTGCTGGAATTTTCTGGTGTATTATTTTCCGCTGAACACGAATCTGAAGTTAATATTGAGGGTCAAACAGCAAATAATCAAGAAAAAGCGTAATTTCAAATATTAACGTTTTTTTTTTAATTAAAAAGTCAAAATCTTAAAAACTATAAAAGATACACGAAACTTTATTCGACATAAACTATGTATTTTTTTTTCTTTAATTTAAGTTATGTAACCTTTTTGTCTAAATGCAATATTTCTCGAGTTATAATCAAAAAACCGAATTTTTAGGATTTTTTCAAGGTCTAATTCTGGAATAAAATTTGAAAATTAAAATATTTTGATTTTTACATTTTTTTGCAAATTTTGAGTAATTTAGGATTCAGATGATTAAAATAAATAATTAATTATTAAAAAAACGCAAAAACACCTTATAAAAAAATAATTCATTTCCTATTTTGAACTGAAATTTTTATTTTGAATTACATTTATTCGAATTACATTTTCGTTTATATTTCCGTTATTATTTATCTTATCAAAAATGTTAATATATAGATAATTTTAAAACCTCTTTTTTTGTTCTATGTTTTTTTTATCTCTTATGTTTAAATAGTCTTAGTCCAAACATGCCGTGGTACCAGGTTTTTGCCCGTAAATGTACCGTGTCTAGTTTTTGGGGCTTTCTTGATTTTTTGCTGTTTGACCTTCAACTTTGACTTCAGATTCGTATTTAGCGGAAAAAAATACTCCAGAAAATCCTAGTCCGTCAGCCAGCACCCACCACTTTCTTTTTGGGCCTGTGTTATTCGTAAAAAATTTTCCTACCGGATATCCTTAGAGCTTGAATTACCAGAAAATTGTACCTTGCTTCCGTAGAACGTAAGAAAATTTTTTCCTACCTTGGGCGCTAATTAATTTTAAATAATCGTGGCCTTGAAAAAATTTTTAGTAATAATATAAGCATTAACTAAGGAATATTATAAGTAAAAATAGGTTTTAAATTAACTTTTGAAAAAATCAAATTAATTTTTGTTGATATGGACTAAGTTAATAATGATAAAAATTTAATTATATTTTTAAGACCTTTTTTAAATCAACCTGTATAATGATTCCCATATGCAGGTTTGGCTTCAAAAAGAAATAAGGAAGCAGCGTCGCACATCATAATATGCCCTAACCATCCGTAGGAGACACAAACTTTTCGTAGGCATACGGAACGGAGATGATCTGCCACATACATTATTTTAAAGTACGCTATTACCCTGCTTAAACCAAAGTAATTTAGCTAATAACTACATAATTAAATTGCCCTGCATTGTAAAAGTATTAGCCATAACGCCGAGCCGAAAAAATTGTCCCAGTGGGGCGAAAGATTCTTGAGAACTTTAATTTAGCCTTATTATCATTCCCCGACCATATCAATCAAGAATCGCGGGCCCAGAACTTTTTCCTGATTAGTATTCCGACTCTAACGATGGCAATGCTTGGCTTTGACATAACCAGTTAGTTCGTATTAATAACTTTAGCTGAGTTTATATAAGAAAAAGACCGAATAGAAAAATGACATGTTTTTTACTCGGCCATGTCGTCAGTGCACAGTGGTCTATGCCCAGCGAAAGACAAATACTTTTTTAAAATAAAGACCAAGTTTGGCGAATATTATTTTTATTTATTTTTAGAATTACTAGGTAGCAACTAATATTTGACCACAATCACCTTCAGGCTTATACATATTAGATTAATTTTTTGAATTCAGATGTTTGTTGTCTAATAGAACCCTCTGACTAATGGTTCTCTCTATCTATTTTAGCTTTAGTCAAAATTGTAAAATAAACCAAGAAATGTTTTTCGATTCGTTTTGATACATTTTATTAAAGGAACAGTATTAAATAATTAATTTCAGATTTACTAAAACTACATAATAACTTAAATTAAAATTACTTTGAAATAAAAACTCTAAAAGCTTTTGTTTTAAAATCTATGTTATATCTATAAAATACTTTTGATCACACCTTTCTACGACTAATTGTGTAGCAAGCAGTTGCTACACATTAAAGCACGAGATTGTCTTTTAAAATATATTCTCACTAAAATGTAATTAACCTTAAAATACCATCGTCACTTTAGGTATCGATATCAAAACAGAACTTATTTGTAGTTAACATCTAATTTAGGCCTTAATCTACTTGCTGCTATCTACCATCAACCCATTTATTGTACTTTTTATTTACGCTGTTACACCATTTCGACTAGGCCAGCGTTTCTCAACCATTCTTGGCCCGTAAAATTGGGACCAGCAAAATTTGTAAAAAAAAATCGCGGACCAGTGATATTTTTTTAATAACAAAATTTTACTAGGTTTTAAAGAATTACTACATAAGTTAATCGTAACATTTTTATTATCATTTACTAACAATAATATTTAAATAAAAAGATATGTAATTATATAAATACAAATAAAAATTGGGTTAGGATATTTATATTTCGTAATTTTATAAATTAAAATATAGTTATAATTTTTTTTAATAAGTAAACTTTTTTCTTGAGAGCATAGCAGGTCTAGGCGATCTCATGAGAGAGTATAGTATTTTTCAAATTTTTCAAGATATAAGAAAATAACTAGACATATCGATTATCTCTGACTGCAATAAAAATCCTCGAAATTGGTCCTTTATGGCCATGCCAACAGAAGTGAGAACAGTTCAGGTCCGCACCAAGACATCCGCAAATAAGACATCATAAATACTTATATATCATTCCGGTCAGGTAGAAATACGACCCCGTACGGTCGGGTGTGCTAATTAGGTGAACCTACCCTAATAGTACCATATAATGGCAATTTCGAATGTTTTTACTGCATTTAGAAGCAGTCGAGACTTTTAGTCATTTTCTTATATCTTGAAAATACTATACCTCTATGTAATCCACAATTCCAAGGTTTTGGGTCCTATTTCCTACTTAAACTAAAGCAATATTTAGTAGAATGGAAGGTGATGTATTGTGTTATACCCAAAGGTTTACATTTGTATTTTTGTTTCAAAATTAAGAACAACGTCTGCTTGCGACGTTTAAGAGGTAAATTCTGTTTTTCTGTATTTTTTAGAATAAAAAAGAATATTAAAAGTACATAAATTTATCTGTTTTAAAATATTAACCAGCCTTTACACTGTAAACGCATTTTTTGGGCTTGAGGCCAAGTTTTTTTGAGAATAGTGCAAGTGGCTCCACCACAGGTATTTTTATTTTAATTGGGGAGCTTTTGCATGTGTAATTGTTATTACCAACTCTTTCTTTTGTAAGAGGTATCGCAACAACAGCTCTTGGTCAAAGCCCAGTAAGCCAAGAATTAAAGTGTCCCATTAGAAAAATGCCAATTTTATGTCTTATCTTTTTGTTTTAATTTAAATCACTTTTTAAGTGCTTTTCGGAATTCTACGGAAAAAAATACACAAGATGACATTTTCATTTTTTTAAAAGAAAGTTACAAATGTTCTGTCCTCGTTCTGTATCAAATTTGGTTTATTTTGGTTGACGTGTTCTTTTAAAAGATTTTTTTACCATCTTATTTTTTTAAACCATGTTCGTGTACGCCCAAGGCCCTAAATCGTAATTTTTTAACTACTTTTTTTAACTTAATCCTCTAGAAAGCCACATTAGCTTTCACTTATGACCCATACAATTTGTTAGGACTAATACCTTGCCTCAACTACTTATTATGTGAATTTGGTTTAAGAGTGCATTTACGCTACACCTTAAGGGTCGGGCGAAAGAACGCGGAGACGGTGGGCGGAGACTAACAAACTCCCATTACCACAATTTTCGTATAGCCGCATTAAAAATATTATATTTTATTTAGGTTCTTCCAAATTCGGTGTATCGATGCGATGATGTTTCCGATTGCAAGCCTGCAGGAGATAACGTTTTTCGGTAACTATTTTTCACTTAAATGACATAAATTATACACCATTTTAGAGGTAAGGAAATAATCTATGCCTCTGCTGTAACGAATTTTTGAAATATGAGTCAAGTTAAGAGAAAATAGTATCTAAACATAACCGATTTTAGGGTGACTTTCACTCAAAGAAATATTAAAAACTAAATCCAAATTTAAAAAACTATTACAGCAGAAGCCTACATTTAAGTGTTGGCTTTCAGATAGTTTTTGAAAATTATCGATAACTTATACCGTTTTTGAGAAAAACATTATGCCCCGAACCCCAAATTGGTTCCAATTTTCGCGGCGCGAATGGACTCTTAATATCGGGTTGTTTTCTATAGTTTTTTTTGACTCTTTAAAAAATTCTGATTAACGTACGCCCATGACCTACAAAATCCGTTAGAATTAAGGACATGTGCCAACCAATTAATATACCAAATTTGATTCATTTTGATTCTTGATTAAAGTTCTTTAATTACATTTGACCCCTTAAAAAATTGTTACGTATGTCCATCTCTTTGACCGAATCTTAAGCTTGTCTCAATTAATAATTATATCAGTTTTTGTGCCAAATTCGATTATGTTTAGAATTTACATTCGCTTGATATTCTGAAAACAATTAACCACAAACATCAAATCAGTTTTTTTAAACATGTTTTTAGTAATCCATTAACATTAAAATGTGAAGAAAGCAAAAGAATTTTTTTTTTGATAAACAATATTTCTTCCTGTCCATATTATGTGTTATTATAAGTCTGTAATTTAGAAGGTGTACTTTAGGACAAGGTGTGTAAAAAGGTGTAAAATGGGGTAAACTTTTTTTAAACAACAAACAGACCTTATATAAATATTGGAATAACGGGAAAGTAAAATTAAGCAATGATTGAAAATTTTCCGACACAAGGACCACTGTGCGGCGAGTTGGCCATCTAGCCTCGCTCTGGAAAATTGTTTCGCCGCAGTTTTATATTTTAAACGGACGGCTCGTTGAAAGGTAGTAACCGGAAAAGTGCATGCCGACGACAGCCCGCTAAATTGAGGCATTATACTTTCGTTACACATGACAAAGCATTAAGCAAATCAGCTTTGGCTTTCGGGAAAAGGCTGTTTTCTTTTAGAAAGCAATTAAGGTACTGCGCGCTGTTCCCAGTAATTTAAGATTCTTGGCTCCGATAAAAGAAACAACGGAAAATAGGATTTTAAAAGCTGCTTTCCTGAACTTTAATTAAAAACATTGGCTTATATTAAACATTGAATTTTTATTTTCCAGATATTTGAAGGGTTTTTGTTTTCCATTTTAATATGCGAAAAAATATTAAAATATGAAAAGATTTTATGCCTATTTATAAATATATATAAATGTATATATATTATATATATATATATATATATATATATATATATATATATATATATATATATATATATATATATATATAATATATATATATATTTAAAAACAGAAAGGAAAAGTTTTTTGGACATTTGACTCCTAATGAAAAAAAAAATAATTAGGTACAGTAACGGCCATTAAATCTTGGGCAAAAAAATTTGTTAAATTTTGACTTTTCTCCCAATTTTTATAAATCTTTTTTTTTTACCTTGTTTTACTTTTAATAACTCTAAATAAAGCTAAAGGTAAAGAAAATATTTATATTTTATAAAAACTGACAAATTAATAAATTATTTAATAATTTAATAACTTTAAACAAACTAAATATCCTTCCAAACAAATTTAATATTTTATTGCGGCCCGTTTTTTCTAAAACAGTGTTTAGCCTTTCAGGCATCGAATGGACCAAAGCCCGGGCGTAGTCCGGATTTCCTTGTAACTCATTCCACGCCTCTAAAATTTTATCCTTAAGTTCGTTTACATTTTGCCGCCTAAACTCATTTTCCCTATTTATTTTTTTAAATAATAAGCCCCAAACATTTTCCATAACATTTAAATTCGGACTACGTGCGAGCCACGGGAAAACCCTGATAGGCTGCTCTTCCATTCATTCATTGACTTGCCGGGCCGTATGAACGGGACACTTATCTGGCTGAAAGATGAAATTTTTGTCCGGAAATCGATCCAGGACAGAAAGAAGTATGATATTCTGTAGTAGACCTATATATTCCTCCGCAGTGAACCTTCCTTCGATAAAATAACATCCTTGTGCACCTAGCCATCCCCAAACATTTACCGAAAATCGCCCACTACTTCTGTCCTTTTGGGTATATTTTTCATCAAATCGTCTTCCTTGAGGCCTGTGTACCCTAAGTATCCCATTAAAGCACGACTGAAACACTTTTTCATCGGTGAGTATTATATTTTTCCAAAAAATCGGAGGTTCCAAGTAAAATTGTAAAGCAAATCCAATGCGTTGTTCTTTATTTGCATTTGTTACAAACGGTTTTAAGGCTGCCGGGTGGCAGCGCATTTCGGATATTTGCCTTATTCTTCCCGTGCCGTTCTAACCGATGCTGGGAAATTGCTTTTCATTTTTGCTGTAACTACAGATTTAAATGGTTGGTTTCTCAAAACATTAACTAAATTATTGTCTTGTTCTTGGTTCGATAGTTTGGGGCGACCACTTTTAGCTCTTCTCTCAAAGGAGTGTGTTTCCTGCCATTTTTTTTAACAAAATGAACAGTACTTTGTGGGATGTTAAGCTCTTCCGCCACATCCCTTTCTGGCCTACCTTTCTGCTCAATATAATGAATAATTAATACTTTTTGATCCAAAGTTAGGTTTGGCATTTAAAAAAATATTTTTATATACTAACAACGGACACCTGTTTCTTTATTAGGTTTTTCAACAGGTATTTATATTCAGTAGAAGGTGGCATAAGCCTATTTTACGAAAGGGAAAAAGAATTGCCCAAAATTTAATGACCGTTACTGTACATAGTTGAAGGTATGCTTTTTGCTTATTGCATTAAAATTACGGAGATTTCAAAAGAATCAAAAACTCCTGATGTGGCTAAGACGACTACATATTTTATCTTATTGGGCATGATAACATTCGCTGTAAGCCAAGACACAACTACGAAGAATCATTGAGAAAATAAATGCAACTTTTGTAAAACCAGAGTGAGATTTAAACGATTCTGGTGCCATCAAACAGAATATTTCCAATGCACCTAGTAAAGCATATTGAGAAAAATGTTGAAAATGTTAAATAATGTTAAAATGTGTCATCTAGGTAGAGATGGCAATGGTATTCAGAAAACGCAAAAACAGACATCTTTTAGCAAAGAAAAAGGGCCACCCATTAGTTCACTGGTTTGTGAATTTCGAATAAGTAGTTTTGCCATATCTTTTCAGGCTGCACCAGTGGCGGATCGCACTTTTTTGGGGCCCTAGGCTGACTGAAACTTTAAGGCCCTACCTAGTCCACATGAAGCTAATTTTTTTGAATTTCTGTAAAAAACTAAAATTCTCTAAGCAAAAAATAAACGACAAATGATGGATGTTTAAATTCTATTAAAACTAAAACAAACTTATCCTTATTATAATTAAAATAATAAAATATTCAAAAAAATGTTCTCTTCTGCATGTAATTGAAACGTATTCGCGAATTGCTTCATCATAGGTAATGGATCTCGTGATTGTTGTGATATCATATTCTATTGACAGAATTGAAAGGTTATTTAATCTTTCATTTGTCATTTTTGATCTATGTTTATTCTTTATATAGGCCATTTTTGAGAATGATCGTTCTGCTTCGCAGCTTGTTATAGGCATTGTTAAGTATATTTTGATAATTGTATAGAGGTTCGGAAATATATCAATAAGATTTTCTTCAAAAATTAATTTCAACATTTCGAAAGCAGTAATAGAATCATTTTGTTTAAAACATACCAAATCTAATGATGAAATTGGCTGCATTTACCAACTAGTTCTTCTCAAATATCATTTCTATATAATGACATAACGGACTGTATTGATTCTGGTTCGATAATTGTGTCTTTTTTGCCCAAGTTTATTATAAATTTGAATTTATCTCCAAGTTTCTTATATACAAAACTTCTTTTCTCAAGTTCGACCCCTAATTTGTCCAATAGAACATTAAAAACCTCTGTACG
Source organism: Listronotus oregonensis (assembly GCA_019359885.1). NCBI lineage: Eukaryota > Metazoa > Arthropoda > Insecta > Coleoptera > Curculionidae > Listronotus > Listronotus oregonensis. Next base: position 6,149 of record JAHBCN010013550.1, on the reverse strand, counting down.
AAACTTATCTCTTTCCTTAAGAATATCTCATTCTTTCTCTCCATCCAAATATATTTTTGGTCGTACCCTTTAATGCTCATCAATAAAATTTTCTTGAACTTCCGTACTCAGTTCAGTTGCTTTCTTCTCAAAAACTTTCATAATGCTCGGAATCTTTACGTAAACCCCTAATGAACAACTCCAATAAATGAAGTAAATTGTATCCTTGGCATATATCTAAACCAGGAGTTTGTAATATTTTGTTAACCTTATTAATTCGCTCCAAAATCATTTTCCATATTATAGATAAAACTGCTATTTCCCGCTTCGTAAGTCTTTTATACAAACCTTTTGCCTCTAATTTACATTCTGCTTTTTCAGAGCTCTCATCAAATATGTATCTAAGAGTATCGAGTATTTTTTGATAGCTAACTTTTACAACACAAACATAGTGAAAGGACCATCTAATGGTGCCTAAATTTTAAAGTGAATATGCCAGTAAAGCTCTTTCACTCAACATTTTTTAACGGTGTGGGGACGCAGAAAAAAAGTGTAAATTTGCTGAATAGTTCCGAAAATACTGTCATTTCTATTCCTGTTTTTAAATACTGCAATTATTTATAATTTCAAAGTTTCTTAGCGCAATCAGACATAAGTGCTTTGCGGGTCCTGTGTAACATTGGGGCCCCCCTTTCTCTTGGGGCCCTAAGCTTCAGCCTACTCAGCCTTATGGGAGATCCGCCACTGGGCTGCACTAAGCGAAGTCTAAAAAGTAAATAAAATTAATTACTTATTCTGAAAACTTAATGATATAATAACTGCAATTTTATTTAAAAAGCTTTTTGTGAAGTGGTACCGGTTTCCTTTGATAGAACCACATTAAAAGTAAAAATGGATAAGCTGTGATCATTAAAACACTATCATATTTTGGCCTGCCTGCTATTGATAAGACATTTTTCCTAACACACCGACTTTGACGGTTATTCAACTTTTACGGGATGTGAGATACGCCCTAAATAATAATGTTTTAGAGGTTAGAGATAATCGTTGCATTATGCTTTGTAAGAGTTCTAGGATACGGATTGACTATATGACCAATACCATAAGAGAAAATTGCAGAAAATCGAAAAATCTAAGATATATTGAGTCTATTCTGAACAGCTAAAATTATATACAGTGCATTCGTAAAGTAGTAAAAAATTAAGGAATAAATTTTAAGAAAAAAGTTCCAATATGTAAAGTTTAATTTTTTTGGGCCCTTTTCACATGAAGTTGTGGTTAGTTGTGGTTCTTAATGATGACGCCTATTTTTTATTGCAAAGTCTAAGGGCACATTTTTTGCATCTGATGGGACAATTTTTAGTATTTATTAAATAAAAAAAAACGCTTTTTTAGTGGAAATAAATAATTTAGATACAACTAAGTTAAATGCTCAAATTGAGCACCATTGGCTGCTTAACAGTAGCCAAGGCAATTAATGAATAAGTGGTTTCTTAAATGTTTAACGAATTTATCTACTACTTTAAGAAATACACTCACTAACATGGGCGTAGCGAGGAACGGGCAGGGAGGGGCAGCTGCCCCCCCTTAGAAGAGCGGTTGTTCGCTGGTAAACTGTAATTCTGACGAGCTTCATAACTTGCGACGCTTTTTATAAGACCTAAAAAAGTAACAGGCTTAAAGGCTAGCTTGTGAAATCCAACTACAAAGGATGTGATCTCTAATATAATTTTGGTTTACATCATTTCTTACTCTAAAAAATGTCACTTATAACGACAAGGGTAGCGTAGTTTTTTTGGTTATAGAAAAATGAATCATAAAAAGTTTTGTGAAAACCCAAAAGAACTTTAAAAAAGTAGTAAAGAACCCTAAGTAAAATAGACATAGAAGCGGAGCGGGTGGGCGGGATGCAGGGTGAGAGGGGAGGCAACTGATCAGCCAATGTTGTGCGCCTTCATCGGCGGCCGCTCGCATTCATTCAAGCTATTTCTGATTTTTGTATATTTTTTTTAAATACTACCTCCCCTGCTTATGTGAAACTTATATGGTAAAAACAACGATCAAAACAAACAATATAATCTAGGAATTTCTTTGTCTGCCCCACCCCCTTATATACAATCCTGGCTACACCCTTGCTCTATAATAGGATGTAAAAAATTGTCTAAATATAAGTAACAAACATTCTTCAAATTTTCTAGTTTTGTTCCGATTTTGCTAAATTAAATTTTAAGCTTTTAGGCTAACCTAAAGAATTTTCTGTCACTTTTACTTTAATAAAGCCTTCTTTGAGCTTTGTATGCCGATTAAACACCTGAGTTTTTAATAAGGTAGATTCCCTGTATTGTGCTTGAAGTCTTCACAAGGTATCACTTGATTTGGCGTTCTTTATTCACAAAACGTTGATTGATTGATTGATTGATAAAGTAAATACACAAGTTGAGGTTTTGTCCGCCTGACACTGCAGCCTACAGGGCTTGTTGTACTCTTGTGTATTTGTTTCAGTTAAAGGTTTGACACCTTAGACATGTGTATAGCCCTTTACTGTTCTTTTCTGGTCTCCAGCCTCCTGGTGGTTAGTGTCCACCATGAGGTTTTGATTTGTTCTCCAGTATGGTGCAGGGCACTCATATATGATGTGAGAGGCTGTCTCTTCCTCTTCGTCACATAGTCTGCAAATGGGTTCTTCTCTATAGATGCCCATAGTGTGCATATGTTTTCTTGGGTGCAGTGTCCGGTTATTAATCCTGTCACTATCTAATCTGATTCCTATTTAGTTTTAGTAGTTCACTTGTCAATGCTTTCGATGGTGAGTCCAGCATTGATTTACTGTGATTTTGCCTTGGAATGTGGTTCCAGTATGACTGATGTTGTGTTTGAATCCACCGAGTCATGTAGCCACGAACCGAGGCTTTTTATTCAAAAACAGGTTCAGGACCCACAAACATTGCTGGGAGCCTCGCCTGGCCAGGGAGTCTGCATTTTTATTGCCCTGTATTCCCCTGTGTCCTGGCACCCAGGAAAGTGTAACTTTGTTGTGGTTAGCCAGGTTTAGGAGGCATTCAGACAGTTCCAAACCAACCTTGAGTTGACTTGTTGGGATGCCAAACATGGCCGCTTGACTATCAAGAAGATATAATGTCCCTCCCTTATATCTCCTCCTCAAGTTCTCTCGCAGACAAAGTTCAATGGCATATATTTCCGCCTGGAAAACAGTGGCATATTTCCCCAGGGAAGCATAAGCATTGAACCTGGGGGTCATACCATGTATTTCTGCGCCGGCTCCATTGTCAGTCTTGGATCCATCGGTATCCAAACCAAATTCCGAGACGATCAGGAGATCGCTCACTACCGCCCCAGGTAAGCTGGGTTTTGTATGGTCTGTGTGTATTTATCCGTTTTGGCATTGTATCACTGCTCATCTCAAATATTGGGTTTGTGATACTGCTCGTTATTCTGGTGTGTCCTAGGGCAGGCCCAGAGCACCAGTTGCCGTTCATTTCAGCCTGTATGCCCCAATCCTCGCCTCCGCCTTAATAATTATACCAAGAGGGGGAGGTTTAGTAGGGTTTCCATGGCTGAGTTGGAGTGCTTCTAATAGCTCCCGTTATACAGAGACATGCTAGTCGCTGGAGTTTGGATAACTCCAGCTCTGCTTTCTCTGTTCTATTTTTGGCCACCAGATAGTTGAACCGTAGGTTATCATGGGTCTTACCACAGCAGTGTACAACCAGTGTACTATGCGTGGCTGAAATCCCCAATTCTTCCCCACAGCTCTTTTGGTAGCCATTAGAGCCATTTTGCCCTTATTAATCACATTCTGCATATGTGGATTCCAGGTTAGCTTAGAATCCAGAGTTAATCCAAGGTACTTTACCTCCTGAACATAGCCGAGTGTGGTACCGAAGAAGTGAGGAGATTTTAAATCATCCAGCTTCCTTCGTCTAGTGAAGGGTATTAGCGCAGTTTTGCCAGGATTAACAGTAAGGTTTTCCTTGTTGCACCATCCCTCCACAATTCTCAGTGCCCTTTGCATAAGCTCCGAGTTGTTTTGTTATGCTTCCCCACGACAAGTATAGTGATGTCATCCGCATACCCCTGGGTATAGAACCCATTATTATTCAGTTCCCCAGGAGTTCGTCAACAACCATATCCCACAGTAGTGGGGATAGAACCCCTCCCTGTGGGCATCCCTTTGACCACTGACACCTCCATTGTTTCGCTGAATAACGTTGCTTGCGCTCGTCTGCCAAGTAACATGTTGTTTATCCACCTACAAATGGTGTCGTTAACATTATGTCTGGCAAGAGCCGCGGCCATTGAGTTGAAGGAGGTTCGATCAAAAAATCCCTCAATGTCAAAAAAAGCGCAAGTGCGATTTCCTTTTTTCAAGGGATTCTAATCTGGTCACCAGTTGATGATGAGAGTTTTCATGATTTTCTGACTGATAGGCATGTTGGTTTTTTTTGGGGTGGCCTCTCTGTCAGAGGTTTTTTCCCGACATACCTGTCGATCAGTTTTTCCATTGTTTTTTTATAAAAGACGACAATGTAATTGGTCTAAGTCCCGCCCGGGGGGGGTCCTTCCCCGGTTTGCGATGGAATGAAGACCATTTTAGTCTCTTCCCCGCATTGGGCAAATAGCTCTGCTAGGCTTGCAACAAAACGTTAAACAATTAAGCGTTACGCATCGGAAACATGAACTGCCCGCTCTATTATTTTAACAATTACCAAAGGAAAACAGTTAAAATGACTATAACATCATGTATTTTTTTTATGGTATCCCATTGCGTGTTAAGACGAAATTGCGGCTAGGGCCTTTTTTTTGCTTCTTAGAACAACATTTCGGGATATACAAACATTCTTCGTATATTTCTCGCAAAAGCATACAAAGTACACCAAAATACCCAGAGCCAGCTCTGCGTTTCGGCCATCCTGGACAAAAATAATAATTTCGGGCCCCCAAAAATTTATTTGGAGGAAAAAGGGAAAGGGGATATTAAATAAAGTTAAAAATTAAATACGATTTCAAATAGAATATAACCCCCCTTTTTAAAAAATTTTTATATTAAAAACGAAAAACATTAGCTACATGCAAATTAACTTCTTAAAAATAATTAACAAAAAACCTTTTGCGAACTTTCAAACGCAAAATTTTTAATTACTTTTTTAAGGTATAATTTTTGGCAATTACGTTTGATAGATATCATAGCTAAGCCATTCAGTTGAGGTTGTGTTGATGTTGACCTTAAAATTTTTTAAATTTATTTTGGTTTAGAGATACTTCTTTCTTCAGTGGTATTGGTATAGTTATTAATATCGCAACGCAATACTAGGATTTGGTGCGAGTTTTAAAAATTTTAATAAATTTTAGTACTTCCCCAGAATTTTCTTTTTTTCCCCAGAAGATTAAAATACGGGTAACTCATCGCCAATTCCTTCCCCTTTTAAATTGGTAAATCTTCATTGGTTAAAATAATTTCCCCAAATTTTTACAATGGGATATTAAATTTTCTTTTGATATTTTTAAATCGTAGATGTCATAAATAAAAATTTTAAAAATGCACTATGGTCACTTAGAAGTTTTTTAAAATATCTAAAAAATTTAAGGCTTGATCCATTGTAAGAAAAAAATCTACTTTGTATTTTCTTTTTTGGGTCTTCGAGCACTTCATCTCTATGTTCGGAAAACTGGTTTTTTTTTTATTGGCACAAAATTTTGGATTATTGCCTTAATTTATTGAATTTAAATCAGGGTACAATTTTTTTGGGAAACCCTTTTGCATTACAAAGGAATGCATATAACAATAATGGAAAAAATATTTTAACTTAACATTATCTTCTGGACTAAAATAAAAATTTTTAGCTAAAAATTTTTGAGTATTCGGCACAATTTGACATAAAAAAACGGTGCCAAGATCGATTTTAAAGCTTTTAAGGTAAAATTTTGGGCCCGAAAATTGGATCCAATTGGAGGTTCCCCAAAGTTTTCTTAAAAACGTATAAGTTATCAATAATTTTCAAAAACTATATGAAAGAACACTTAAATCTAGGCTTCTGCTGTAATAGTTTTTAAATTTGGATTTAGTTTTTAATATTTCCTTGAGTGAAAGTCACCCTTAAATCGTTATGTTTAGATACTTTTTCTTTTAACTCGACTCATATTTCAAAAAT
>JAHBCN010013549.1:0-24336 GCA_019359885.1 Listronotus oregonensis | reverse complement strand
TAAATAAAACAAAACCTACTTATACCAAAGATTTGTTATAATAAAACCAAAATTTAAATATTTAATTTGAGTATATCATATTCTTAGAAATACAAATTGTAGGCTCAGATTTAAAGTACGATATTTTATTTTAAGTATTGCAATTTTGCTTTGAGTTGTGTTTTATTTTAAACATACTAACATTTCCGAATTAACTTTTCAGATTCGGTAGAATCTTCAATATAACAAAATCATATATTCATTTCTAAAGAAACTTTCGACTTATGCTGAGCTACTGATATCTTCATTCTAAATCTTTATAGTAACAATTTGATTCAATTGCATGCATAAAAATAAATCTTTCATATGCTACAAATAACGATGTGTATATTTAATTTAAATAAATTTAAAAGAAGATTTTAAATTCTCAAATTAAAACAATATAGTCTTGGGGATATACAAAGCTAAGATAACCTTAAACTAATATTATTATGCTTAAATTTAGTATATTCTTTTTTCCGTGATAGTTATCATTTGTAAGTATAAAAACTAAAGATGATCCGGATTCGTGATCCGATAAATAGAAATTGATGTCCTGCATTCGTTTCCTTTTTTCCTTTAAAAAGGAATCGTGATTTGTATTGGTGATTCGATTCCTTTACGAGGCTCCGGATCCGTAAATCGATTCCTTTTTTTAAGGATCCGGCCCAGCTTTGCCGTTCCGATAAAGTGTAAAAGTACAGAAATGTGACACTTTTAAGATTTTAAAAAGTCTTTTATGTCAACATTACATATACGTTGGTTAAAAATAAAACAACTTACCAGATTTAAAATAATAAAGACGATATAAATAGCTAAAGTATCATATTCAAATTTTAGTTTCGGTAAAACTTGTTCAATCAGAAAAACTCCAAAATCCAACACTTGCAAGGAGCATTGCACGGCCATCAATAATAGAAAGTGTCCAAAAAGCTTGTTAAACGTATGTATAACCTTATGCATTTCAACAAATTGACGTTTCGTCTGCCTCACAATTTTCGTAAAATCTTCCACATTTGCATATTCACAAGCAACCAATGCATTTCTCATATACTTGTACTGATTCGATATTTCAAAAGCAATGTGCCCAATGAGATTCGATAAAAGAAAACTGTAATAAAAATAAACATAAGACAAGATGAAATTAACGGAACTGTTTTCGATTTGCCAGAAGAAAATATCCATGGAATACAACACCATTATACCAAACGTAATCACAACGAAATATAGGTATGCGTTGCGTACGACAGCGCTTTTCTTGTCGTGAGTTTCCTTTACAATTTGTCCGTTATACACAAAAACAATTTCCTGAAACAGTCTTTCCCATAATTTTCTTTTTGTGTACGACCAGATCACTACGCTTATAAACATTACGAATCCGGAAAGTTCGCACATGACACGCACTACAATGGGCAAATAACTGTTGGAATATTCCGTGTAGAACTTGTGTGTCCATATGTAGATTTCCATCATTAAAATTAGCGACAAAAGCAGCACTGTGTAGAATAGAGAAATCTTTGTTCTTTGCAAACGATTCGTTTGGAAATTGTAATTTGGTAAAATTCCAAATATTTTAAATAAGTGCATATTTGGTCCAAAAAGGGAACTTTGTTTATCTGTGTTGTTATGAATCATGGTTGTCAAAATACGTACTGAGAGAGAGCGAGAGCATGTAAAGCAATCTGGATGTGTATTTGCAAAACTCGTTCATAATTACTGCTTTTTTATAATGGTAGTTATAAAACTAGCGATTAGTTAAGATAAAGTTAAGTAATTATGTTTGTCAATATAATTTAGCATATGGCGATAGTAATAAATTGCCATATGATCTTTTTTTTATGTTACTTGTTCATAGCAATATAACAGATAATATTCTGCAAAAAAAAGTAGAATTAATTAATTATGTTAAAATTTGTTTAATGAATTACAATAAATCCTGAAAAAAATACCTGCGCTTAACTAGTGATGAGCGTGACCGGTCTTGGTCTTGGTCTTGCAGCAAGACCAAGACCGAGACCAAGACCGAGACCAAGACCGCCTTCTCGCTTGCAAGACCAAGACCAAGACCGGAGTATGCAAGACCAAGACCAAGACCAAGACCGAGGGGTGCAAGACTACGCAAGACCAAGACCGACCTGCAAGACTCTTGCACTTTTGTCACTTTTTTTTAAATTATAATATTCAATTTTTATATTCAATATACAGAGGTATTTCATACAGATATGACAAAAAATGTGTCGAAACCTGCCTAAAAAGGCGATTATTTTATGAGTAACAGGTTTTTTTAATAAAATAATAATTAAATCGATCACTTCGTTTTTTAATAAAATTATCTAGAAACGATAACTAGTAGATTCAGTAACATGTTTCAAAAATAATAAGATTGTGACTCAATGGTCTGACAAAGCTCGATATCTCCAAAACCGTTTACGACAGAGAAAAACTAAGAGTACAAAAGTTATAGAAGCTGAAAATTACTTACCTATTCCTAATGTTTTTTTAATTAGGTATCTAGTGATGCCACTTACTGGATCAAAAATTTCAAAATCCAGGAAAACATTATTTTTGTGCCACACTGTAAGAAGTGGCATCATTAGATTGCTCCTTTAAACTAAGATATAAATGTAAAAGTCATGGTTTAATAAAAAATATATTTGTCATTTTATATATATGGATTTTAAATTTCACTTCCGGTTTTTAGACGGAAAAGTCAAAACAATGCCAAAAGTGTAATGATGAGGTCATTTTTGTCAAAACCGAAAATGATATATAAAAAAACCATCTTCGTCGACATTGTACCTATATGACAGTTCAAGAATTTCCAGCATAATATACAGGGAAGCGATTTTTTTAACTAAAATTTTTTGCTATAATTTTTCTATTTTAGGTTAAAAGCTAAAAATGAGGAGTTTTTCTTGAGTGGTAGTGGATTTTTTAGAAAATTTTGAAATAGAAAATAATTTTACATTTTACGCGCTTTTTTCTATAATTTTTGTATATTCAGTTTTCTACCATTATGAACGGTTTCGGATATATTGATCTTTGTCGCACTATCGAGCCACCTTCTATATGCAGAATGTTTATAAAGTATTTGTACAAACTTTGTACGGCAAATGATTGACTAATTTGAACATAAAAAGTTTATTTGAACTGAAAAGCTTTCTAAATACCGTTTTTTTAGTTAGAAAGCAATGTTTACATATAAGAATCATTTTCATGGAAATTTCACATCTGGTTAAAATTAAAAGTTTTTTTTCTGCCCTCAGAGTACTCAGCATTGTAATTTTATATGCTTCTTTAAAGGAAATTTAAATATTTCCTATCACTAAAATGAAGCGCTATAAATAAATAAACCCCCACATTTAAAATATAACTTTTAATCAAATAATTTAATTGTACATGTAAGGTTAAAATTCGTATATTTTAAAATTTTAAAGCAAAAAATATATTCTCCATCTTTATTTATTTGTAAATATTAAAAAAATATATATTTTATTTAAGATTGCTTAGTTTAAATTATTATTACCAAAAAAAGCAAGACCAGCAAGACTCTTGCAGCAAGACCAAGACCAAGACCAAGACCGGGTGGTGCAAGACCTAGACCAAGACCAAGACCTTCTTTGGGCTTGCAAGACCAAGACCAAGACCTTCTTTGGGCTTGCAAGACCAAGACCAAGACCAAGACCTTCTTTGGGCTTGCAAGACCAAGACCAAGACTAGCCCGGTTTGGTCTTGGTCTTGCTTTGCTCATCACTACGCTTAACATTCAATTCCTTGGTATCTAAGAAAAAAAAGCTTGTCAGTGGTTAGCTAACAAAATTCTAAAAGGTCTGTTTGTTAATTAGAAAGAGTGTACACTATTTTACACTATTTTTGTGTAAATCGCTCTTATTGAAGGTGTAGTGTGTACAAAAAGTGTAAAATAGTGTAAACTTATCTGATTAACAAACTAAGCTAAAACGGTCTCAAACCAAGTCTTGCTGTTTGAAACCAAATCTAAAACAATTTTTAAAGAATATATATATATATATATATATATATATATATATATATATATATATATATATATATATATATATATATATATATATATATATATATATATATATATATATATATATATACATGGTAAGCCAAACGGAGATGTCGAAATTTTTTATTAAACAGTTAAAAGCTACCACCTACGGGGATGATTCCCCGTATGTATTATACGATTTTCAACCATTTTTGAGATATGATTTTTTCTGGAAATTTTAAAAATCTTTTCTGTGCCGAAATTGAAGTTTTATTTATTATTATATTTACAGGTTGTTGCTAATTTTTAACCTCACTACGTTTTAAATAGCAAATTAACACTTAAAATTAAAAACTGCTCTTGTTTCAACTTAAAATTAATAATTATTGGATTTGATTTACAAAATAAAAATTTAAAGGTAAATTCGAAAATGGAAAATTTATTATTTTTTCCAAATACGAATATTGTAATGCTAGGTATCCTAAAATTTTGACTATGCTTTATAAACTAAAATTTTACCTACTTTTGTCAAAGCAACAAGTATTTTAATGGTAAATTTCATTCAGCGTACTATAAAAAGTAATATAAATTGTCTTACAGCTTTTTTTAAGGCAAGTAAATAAATTAAAGAATATTTAAAAAAAACTTTGTTTTATTTTAATCTTATTAAATGTTTTTAAATTACCCTCTATTAGCTTCAATGCATAATCTGCACCTCTAACCACAACTAACCACAACTAACCACACGTTGCGCTTTCAAAATTTTTCCTCAAACCTTCTGCAAAGTAGCACATTCTGTAGCATAGAGTATTTCCATGTAGAAACCCCACATAAAAAGTCAATAGAATTTAAATCAGGTGAGCGTGATGGTCACCTGATTAAACTTAAATAGCCAGAAACAAAATATCTTGAAATTGGAAGTTAGAAAATTTTTTTTATTAGGGTATATTGTTAGAATGCCATTATATATATAGTTATAGCTCTTTAATTTAAACCATGGTATTTAAAATAATATCCTATAACCACTGTTTTTTGCCCTCATGAGTATACTGACAATTTATTACTTTGTTTCAAGAAACGTGTAAATTTTAAGGAATCTTGACAAAAAATAATGAATATCACAAAAATATTAATTATTATGATTATTATTAGGTACTTTATTATGAGAAAACGTTTAAAAGTAGTTTACGTTAATAGTTTAAAGTTTAAGTTAAAAGTATTTTTTAAATTAAAATTTAATCAATTAGGTACGTTAGTTTTTTTATAAAAATTAAAATTTGGAAATCAAAAACATTTTTATTTTTAAAATAAACAATTTTTAGCAGTAATTTCATGACGTATAAACTCCACATCTTTGTGATAAATGTAAAAATACTTTTAGGCAAAATCCAGAAAAAAACAATTAAATTTAAAAAAAGCCTTAATTCCAATTTATAAGTTATTTTTTTGTTTCTTGAAGTGGTTATATTGAGGATTGTACAATTTGGACCTAGCTCCCTGATTTAAGTAATTGGACTGTTGCTGCTTCTACTATTAGTGTGGTTTATTACCTTGATAACGTTAATATGATATTTATTTAGGTAAATTTAAGTAATTATATTCATATTTGTCAATATAATTTAACACATGGAGATAATAAATGGCCATATAGTTTTTTGTTTGCTCTGTAATCATTAAGAAGGTAATTCAGTTTTAAAAAAACTAATTTTATTTGGGGTTCACTAATATATGCACTTTTTACACTTTAGTAGGTACACGATTTTTCGATGAACTCGCAGATTGCCTGCAAAAAAGAAAAAATGAAAAATCCCCAAAAAACCAAAAAAAAACAAAAACAGCAATCTACCTTTCGTTGGCAAGGGAACTACCGTTGTCAAGATAAAAATAGAAATTTAAACTAAATATTTAAGAAAATTTTGGATTAAAAAGTTAGGAAATTTAAATTTATGACGTTTTGTCATAAATGACACATAAGGTTGTTTGACTGGTATATTTATAATTCTTAGAACGACAAAAAAGGTAGTGTGGTGTGTTAAATGATTTTAAGTTTACCTGAATTACTTTAGCATCAAGCATAGGTAACAATGTATTATTTAAATTAACAGATATTGATGCTACACATTTATCTTTATTATAGTAATAAAAATTCATTTTCTTTTATTTTAAGTTCTTTTGAACAAGTTTCGTTTGCTAAATTACAAGAAGCATTCCAATTTACTATGAGGTTGTTATCAAATGTGTGTTGACAGAGTTTGATGTGGGAAATTTTATGTTTTTAATATATATCTTATATATTCTTTTCACGAAAGTTTAAAGGTGTATGGAAGCCCAATACTATGGCCCATTCGATCAAAAAATGTCCAGCTCAGTATGAAAATAACTGTCAGAGTTGGCCCCGCCGATTTTGCGCAATAACGAAATTCCACGAAATAATTTAATGTGTTGCCTACTTACACACTGATAAATCAGTGTGTAGTTAGGCAACACATTTAATCTTTACAAGAGCCGTATTAGTTTGATTGTTTTGCTTTGTGTGATTATATTTTGTGGTTCAGAAGTTTTTTGGATTGATCTTATTATAGTGATTAGTGTTTATTAAATTTTGACTATAATTTTGTGTTTATTGTTTGTTACTTATAATATCGTAACAAAATGACTAGAGGTTGTATGGTTTTGTCTTGCAAATCTAAGGGTAACCTACCCGGCATTTTTTACTTTAGGTAAGTATTTCTTATATTTAAATTAGGCGCTTCTTATGAAACGTAACGTTAGGTAACCGAATAAATAATATTATATCAAGTATGAATAATAGAAAATGAAAATTTCATGGGAAATATTAGTGAGAAAAGTAAGGCAATCTTAACTATCTTTTGGATGATTTCCACAATGTTTGTGTATTTCTGCGGATTTTTAAAAAAGAAATAAGGTTTACATTTAGGTACTTTTATTTCATTTAATAATTTAGTACACTCTTTTAAAGGATCAAAATTATTGATTACTGGGCAGACCAGGCAAATTTTAATATATACAGGTCCCCTAATTGAATGAAAGGAAATACAATTTTGGTACGGTTTTTTGGGCGCTGAAACAAATCTAAAAAAAAATTCGGCAATGTTTCGTTTTCGAGATATTCATCATCAAAATTGAAAATCAAACTAACCTTATTTACACTACCTTCCTTTTTTTGCACAAAATTCTTGATTTTTACACTAAATTGGCACACAATATTTCACAAACCCCTTTTAAAAACTTTTTTATGTTTATTTTGCACTATCCTTTTTTACACTTTTATTTTTTAATAAATATGGCTGCTGCCTTTGAACTTAAAAACGCAATTTAATGGAAAAAAGAAAATGTAAAAATAAATAAAAATAAAGGTTTTAAATAGGTTTTTATAAAATATCGTGTGCCACTTTAGTGTAAATTAAATTGTGTACAAAAAGAAAGGTGAATATAGTGAAAATGAGGTTAGTTTAATTTTCAACTTTTGATGATGAAGATCGAATACAATACTTGGCGAAAAGATTTTAATTTATCAGGCCTAAACCCCTCTATATACCAAATTTGATCAAAATCGAGAGGAGGCAACTTTTGACAATACCATTTGTTTAAAAAAATTAGATTTTTGGTTTCTTAATCTTGCATTATCAACTTTTAAGCTCGACATACTGTAACACATAATATTTAACGGATACTGTTACAATGGATACTCAGGTACCAAAGGTTACTAAACATTTTTAACCGCTGTTATTCTGTCTCATGAATGTTTGTTATTAGTGAAAAGTATATGCCTAAAAAGCAGTTATAATAATTTTCACTTTTTAATGTACAACCAGAAGATTTTTGGTAAAAATACAAAACTTCCAAAAATATCGGCCATTTAAATAGAAGGCAGTAAAGTGGCGCCATCTATTCTTTCCATATTATATCAGATGATATAAAATAAAGATATTAATTTTAAATATTCTATAGTAGTATCCTTTAATAACCAACAATTTTGTGCAAAAAATAAAAAAAAAAACAGTGAATGTTGGAATTTGACATTTGATGATGTCAATTTTATAGATAGTAACAAAAATTAGGAAATCCGGCCTCTGACCTACTATTCATTGCGCAAATTCCGCGGGGCCAACCCCCCTATTCCCGCTGCCCTGCACGCCTGGACAATTTTGTTCTACAGTATTGGGCTTCCATACACCTTTAAACTTCCTTGGGTTGTTATCAAATGTGTGTTGACAGACAGATTTTTGATGTGGGAAATTTTATGTTTTTAATGTATATCTTACATATTCTTTTATGCCTTTTTCTAATAGCATGGAAATTTTACCTACATAAAACTTATTACATTTACAAGGGATCTTATAACATTTTTTGTGTTTTCGTCTATATTGTTTGGTTTTGTTTTTGTTACTTGAGATCTAACAGTGTTTAGTCTTTTAAAGCTGGTACGGTTATTAAATTTATTACCTATTCGTTGAATTTTATTAGATAATCCAGAAATATATGGTATGGATTAAATTTGAAATAGATCTATTTTGATTTGGTCTTAAATTTAGTTGTAATTTTTTTAACTAAGAAAATATAGGTTTATTCTAAAATTATCGTTTTTTAAATTTTACCCCGTATCTCTTAGGGGGTTTTCTGGTATGGAGCTCCGAAAAATCGGACAACTTCAATATTTTCTTTAAGGTTAAATCAAATTATAAGTTAAACAATGCTGATTTCCTGTTATTTTTCCATCTGTAAGCTACATTAAAAAAATCGCCCAAAAATGTTAAACGGTCGTTAAATAAAATGGCGCTGAAGAGGGTCATCGATCGTGCTGCGATAGGCTGGGGCGCTCCTGGTTCAGGTAACTGGAAGGTCTGAAGCAGAAAAGACCAAAAAAATTATTAAAATATATAATATGAGTGTTTTAAACCTACCTAACATCTAAAATTTTGAAGCGATTTAAAGTTTTGAGGTTGCAATCATAGCCAGTTCTAATTTCCTACAAAATGGTAAAGCGGCATCAAAATTGGGCCCGTAATTTTCCAGCAATCCATGCGCACAGCAAAAAAAAATGGAGAAATGGGAAATCGCGTTTAAAGTTTTGGAAATGCGCCGGTGTATTTTGATTATAAGAAAAGATTTCCAGGTAATACGGTTTCGCCCTTATATTCTCCATAATATAAGGTACTAAAAAGTGAAATAAAAAAAAATGATTTATTTAATAATTCTAAACCAGAAAACCTTCAATTATTAAATTTTGAGATTTGACCCAAAAAAGCACATAGCTCTTATATTACCAGCACTAACTATAGCACTAACAATGACTAAGAAACCATAAAAAGCGAATATAAATAATATAAAATTATTAAATATAACAGTTACAATTTTAACGCATTTATGGTATAAGACTTACTTTATTGTAGATAATCCCTGACCTGTTGTTCTAATTATATGTTTTTGCAAATAGGATTGACTAGACTCTATGGAACCTGATGCCTGCAAACCTTCAAATCTTTAAGTCACGTGGTACTAACCTATCTCTTACTTTAATTAAATACTCACAGTATGTAAGTGCTCATAAGTTAGATATTTGCGAATTGTCCCAAAATTAAAAAAAAAAACGAGATACATTCTTTTTCTAAGACACCTTCGAAGAAAATAAAAAGCACATCACATAATGATATATAAGTTTTTATAAATATTCATTGTTTTTGGCTACAAAGTAATTCATTTTTATAGCCAATTAATTTCCTGAAAAAACAAAAACGTCACTTCTGCCGGTAAGTAATTTAAATTTTTATAGACACACCTTATAATAAATAACCAAATTCACAGATTTATTTTATATTTATATTTATATTGACCGTAAAATATGCTAGATTTGCCAACACAGTATCTGACATATTGATAATTTCTAAATATTGTAAATGCAATACCTTTGTGGTAGTAGTTAATCTAAAGTTTAATGTTAGGTCGAGAGATCCACTCACGGTCCTTCCAAAATATGTAAACAACTTACCTAAACATTACTTCTAGGGATTAAGACCAATATTCCCCATACCAAAAACAGACCCGTAACTTCAAATCTCAAACCGTGGTTCTCTAAATCTTATGATAAAACCCACATTTACCCCAAAACTAGTCTAAAAAACAAGGCTACATGAAAAGAAATTTTTAATTAGACTCAGACAGAAAGAAGTTTTAAAAATCGGTAAAGATAAAGTCCTTCTTGTGGGTAAAGACTTGTCATCAAATCAGTCAAAACTTCTACACAAATTCTTTTCCACCCCTAATTAAAAAAAAAAATTGTTTCTTCTTCTAAATAAGAAGCCAAACTATTTGTCAAAAAAATTGATCCTTCTATTAATCTTCCTCTTCTAACAGTTGCTTCTATTCCTCATAAAACGTCTGATATAATTTTTTTAAATTCAATATTCTTTTTCCCCTAATCCCAAAAAAATCGTCTGGGCGGGAAAGGGAATCCCAAACCCCTTAAATAAAATTCCGGGCTTGCACCCATCTTAACTCGCCTCTTTCGAATTTCTTACGACACAGGTATTTTTCCGGAGAGCTGGAAAGCCGCACGTGTGCAACTTGTCCCCAAAAAAGAATGCAAACTGTCTCTTCAAACTATCAATATCTCTTCTTTCAGTTGTCACAAGATCTTATATGACAAACAGTATGGTTTCCGTCACAAAAGATCTACAGCTAATCTTCTTTGCTTTGCTCTCACAGAGCTGGAACAAATCCCTTGAGTTTCTTGATGAATCCCAGATCGTTACTCCTGACATATCCAAAGCTTTTGATTAGGTCTGGCTATATGGGCTTCTTAACAAACTTTCTTCTTACGGTCTTCCACGTATGCTTTGTTCTTGGCTCATCAGTTGTTGTAGATGGTCATTCTTTCAGCTTCTACCAAATTATTGCTGGGGTGACCCAGGCCTCAGTACTGCACCCACTCTGTTTCTTCTACACATCAATGATCTTCTCTCTTTTACAATCAATCCCATTCAGAGTTTTGCTGACAATATTATCCTCCACTCCAATATTCAATTTCTTAAGCCAGTCAATAAGCCCGATTTGAAAACCAAGCGTAGATCCAAAACTTAAACTTATCTTGAATTAAGGCGCCAAAAATCTTGTTCAGTTTAATGCCTCGAAAACACAGTCATGTTCGCTGTCGCAAAAAAGGTCTTCAAATGCTTATTCCTTACATATGAGCGGCCAAGTTCTGCAGGCCAAAGAGTCATTTAATCTTATCGGCGTTGTTTTTGAAAATAACCTCAATCAGCAGCATTAAAAAAGTTTGGATTCCTCTTTTGAGCCAGAAAGTATTTCTCTTCTTCCAATCTGTTTACTCTATATGTATCTCAAATCAGACTGTCTTTAAAATATTGTTCTTATGTCTGGGGATTGGCGTCTCCTACAATACTTAGCATTCTGGATTCCATTTATTTCTAATAGACTAGCTAGCTATTTCAAATAGACAAAATGGTTTTAGAAGGGGAAAATCAACAATTCGGGCAATGTACCAGGCACTTGTTATTATATTTGAATCCTTAAATAACAAAAAGCAGACCCTGACTATGTGTTTGGATCTTTCTAAGGCTTTTGATTGCGTAGACCATGCTAAATTATTATATAAACTGGAAATGTATGGTATTAGGGGAACTGCGCTGACCTTGATACAGTCATATCTGACCGGAAGAACTCAGCAGGTGGTGGAGTCTGATATCTGCGGCACAATTTTTAAATCAGAAAAAGTAAATATGATGAGGGGAGTTCCGCAGGGCTCCATTCTGGGACCTTTATTATATATTTTATATACAGACGAATTGCCGGACGTATCAGGAGAGCAAACTGTACTATATGCTGATGATACCACCCTTGTTTTTAGTGAGGATAGCATGGAATTACTGTCAGTGAAGGTGGGGGCAGTGGTGGATGCTCTTGAGGAGTATTTTCTGTCCAACAACCTGCTCTTAAACGTGTCAAAGACTCAGTGCATTCTGTTTTGTAACAGGGCGACCAATTATTTTAACTTCTTATAAAATGATAAAATAATAAAATCAACTGAGAACATATCATTTTTGGGAATTGACGTTGACAGGAGGTTGGACTGGAGAGTGCACGTTGAGGGTGTAGCCGCTAAGATTGCTAAATACTGTTATTTTAAGAATCATTGCTGAGAGGGTTGGTCGGGTGTGGCTGTGCAGGCCTATCATGCTTTTGTGCAGTCTAGGTTAAGATATGGTATAATTGTATGGGGAAATTCATATGATATACAAAGAGTCCTTGTATTGCAAAAAAGGTGTTTGCGTTATGTTTATGGTATGAAGCCGTAGGAAAGTTGTAGAAAAGTATTCATGGAAAATAACATCTTAACTGTTATAAGTAAATTCTCAGTTAAAGCATGAGTATCAGACAAAAAACAAATTAAATCTTATTCCGGATAGATGTAGCTTTAGTTATTTGCAAAAAAATGTAGAATTTTCCATTGTTAAGATTTTTAATTCTATTCCTACAGTAGTCAGAAATTTGCCAAAAAATAAATTGATGTTTTAAGGACTTTTTTGAGTAAAAATGAGTGTTATACAATAAGTGAATTTTATAATGCAAATAAGGAAATTATGATTAATAAATAGGGAAAAAAAGCTTTTGTACCTATGTGTCGTTGCCAAAATCAGATTTTAATGGTAGTGTCTTGTATGTCTTTTTAATAATATGTGGTAATTTTTATTGTTAATTGTATCAGGTTTTAAAATTTTTGGGTTGAAAGTAGTGTTGTTTTTGATAATTATAGTAATTATTAATGTTATTCTTTTAATATTACGTTTGTTACTGTGACACTGTTCCATGCCTTTTTAATATCTATCTATCTATCTTATAAATGATTCGACGCTCACAGAAAAGCTTTCCCTTTTTGCCCACCGATCAGCGTTTGGTTTCTGCTGCTCTGCTGCTCTATATTTAGCAAAAAATGTTATGTATACTTAAATTTTTTTAAACCCTTTATTCTAACTAAGTTTAAATATTTTTTGGGGTCTTAAGAATGAGGTTTTTTTATTATTTAAAACAACAAATATTTCTTTACGTTTTAAGCTAAATGGAGGGCTCTCTCAGAAGATTTCTCTCATTTATTTTGTTATTTTCAAAAATATTTCCTACAAAAAAGGTATTATTAGAATTACAAGTTAAAATAAAACAGAGAAATAGGACAATTTAAATTTGGAAAAATTATACGTTCTTAATTATTTCTTTATATATAATAACAATTACAAACAAATATTGTCAATTACATAATAACACATTTTAATCCATACGTACCCTGAAGAAACATATTGTTGACTTGATTAATTTTTGGTAAAGGAAAACTGTCGGTAGCAAGATGGATGTGTATTTTATTTTTTTTTTAGTAAAAAAAATATACAAATTTTTTGTATGCTAGACGAGATAATTTTTCATTTGTAGGGACAAATTTTTAAAATGGTAAAAATATAACATAAATAAAAAAATTGTCTCTAAAAATAAAAAATTATCTGGACTACATAGTATATGCATTTATGGAATTGTTACCTTTTTTACAAATTTTCTTATAATTAAAAAAAAAAAACAAAAATTAAAATACTCATCCTTTGTACAACCGACAGTTTGCATTCACCAATTAATAGTAATGTCAACAATATGTTTCTTTAGGGTACGAATCTTTTGATTTAATAAAAAAAGGAATAATAAAATTAATTGTTTTATGTTTTAAAACGTATGTGTTATGTGATTGTTAATATTTGTTTGTTATTGTAAGTATATAAAAAGAAATAATTGAGACCATATAATTCTTACAAATGTAAATTGTCCTATATCTCTGTGTTTTTTAATTAATGAAAGAAATCTATTGAAAATGTCCTCCATGTAGGTGCGAAACATAAAGAAATATTTGTTGTTTTTAATTATAAAGAAAACCTCTTTTTTTTTCTCTAGCTTTGGCCTTACAAACTAAGTGTTTTAGCCATGTAATAATAATTGCATAAGATAAAATGTAAATCGAAATTAATTATATAAAGGATTATTCCCTAACCAACATAAATAGACAGGGACATACGCTTCACGCCCAGTGGTCCGTCAGGGCGACTTAAAAAAAAAGAAACAAACAAAGAAAACCACTAAAAAAGGAAGACATTTAAGGATTAAATTAAGGAAAGGGTAAAAAGCGAGATTTTTTAAAAAAATTTATTATAATAAAAATTTTAAAAAAAATAAGCTTATTTTTTGTAAGCAGAAGTGGAGGGCATGCATTAATTCGTGATCATTTAAGCTTAATACTTCTGGTAACCAAATAGGTAATTTAAATTTTTTGAAGATTAGTATATTTAAAAGAGATTGGGTTTCTTGGTGATATATTTGACAATTAAAAGTATATGGTTAAGGTCTACGAAAAAAAGGATATTTTTTATTTTACATTAAAAAATTTTGTCAAAAATTAACAAAGGTAATTATCGGACCTGAAGGTAACTATGCCAATAATAACTGACATAAACACTGACATTATTTCTAGTCAGAAGTACAGTTATAAATTCAGTTTATCCATTTATCATTTTGATTTATTATGCCTTCAAAACTAACCACGGAACAGAAGATTGAAATTGTTTTAATTGTGGGTGACAACTACAAAACCTTTAGAGAAGCCGCTGAGATTTTCAATGAAAGGCATCCTGAAATATCTGTATCTCATCAAACTGTTGGACACATAATGGCAAAATTTAAAAGGGAATTTGGGAAATGTAGAAAACAGATTCAATAAAAAATCAAGTTCAGGTCGAAGATGATGAAGATTTTGACTTGCAAATTATCCAACGTTGTTGAAAATCCCAAGATTTCCTTGAGAAATATGGAAAAAGTACTTCCTGGAAATGAAAGACGCTCAGTCTGTAAATCTACTGATGGAAGAGTTCTTAAAGCAAATCATTTTCATCCCTATAAACCCATCTTTGTCCACAATTGCATCCTGGAGACTTTGATTTTCGGTTTGATTTTTCAGCTTGGTATCAAGGTATGCATGAAGACGACCCGTATCTTTATAGAAAAATAATTTTTTTTGACGAAGCTTGTTTTTCGTCAAATGGAGTTGTTAGCTCCCCCGAACTATCGATGGTGGAGTTTGGTAACCCGCGGTTTGTTATCCAGTGTCGGGATCAGTTTTTTTTAAGACAATTTTGGGGGGAATTTTAGATAATCAACTGATAGGCCCCCTTTTTTTTCCGGGGTAATATAACGTCGGATGTTTACCTTCATTTTTTGGGAAATCAGTTGTCTGACTTTATTAATGGCCTTCCACGTGACATTAGAAATACTTTTGGATCAAGCATGATGGTGCCATGCCATAGTTCTCGAGCTGTTAACGAGTTTCTTCAGGAAATGTTCCAGGGGCGTTGGATAGGAAGATTTTCAGAAATTCATTGGCCGGCGAGGTCACCCGACCTGAACCCACTGGATTACTTCCTTTGGGGATATTTAAAGGAAAAGGTATTCTCACCGACCATGTCAAAATATCGATAGCTTAGAAAGGATAATAACCCAGTGTGCTCGAAAAATCCCTCAAGTTGTTTTGAAAAAGTTGTTTCAAAATTCTCCAAGTTAACAGAAAAATGCATGGAAAAAGAAGGTGCTATATTGAAATTTGAATTATACTAATTTTCTTTTGTTATAAGTGATACATTAATTTTTTTTATATTAAACTTTTACTTTTTATTCCGTTCTGATTTATGAAATACAAAAATATATCTTTTGTAGGTGGCTGTGATTTCGTAATTAGATATATACTTATATATATATATATATATATATATATATATATATATTATATATATATATATATATATATATATATATATATATATATATATATATATATATTTATTATTTGTAAACGATATTAGTGCCTGTACCTGAGATAAGAGTGTAGATATTATTTTGTATGCTGATGACACCACCGCACAAAAACATGTGATTTGGCTCAAATCGATCAGCAAGGTAAGAATGGGGAATGTGAGATCCAGAAGTGGTTTCTTTCAAATGGTTGAGCATAAATAAAAAAAACTCAAACATTGGATTTTCTCTTAGACCACTGGAGACAATAACGAGCTTGTTAAGTTCCTGGTGTGTGTTGGATTCGAGATTGACATGGGAAAGACATGCTGAACATTTTTGCAAGCGTGTTGAGTAAAGCACTTTTATTATTCGTAACCTTAACAACATTGTTACAGAGTAAGTCTTGATGAAGGCTTACTATGGTCACTTCACTCACACCTTTCGTATGCGATCTTGTGTTGGGGACTTCGCCGCATTTTAAAGTTTTTGCAGTGCAGAGGCGCTGCATAAGGATAAGGGACTGGATTAAGATTTAGGGATTGCTGTAGAAAGAGTTTTATCTCTGGCGTTCTCACATTCATCAATTTATATACTGGTCTGTCTTGTGCATGTGAGAATAACACTGCGAATTATCTTCATAACTGTGACTACCACGTTACAATACAAGAGGAAAGATTTTTTGCCTTACGCTACAGCAGATTTGATAGGTCGAGGGATGGCAGAAACCACTATGGTTTGAAAATGTTTAATGTCTTCCCCGAAGCAATTAAGACTCTTACCGTCACGTCATGTAAATATAAACATAAAAATTATCTAAAGAAGAAGGCATTTACAGTAGCGATGAATTTTAAAAATAACTTTGGAAGATATAAAATAACGTCAGAATGTCAGAGTTATATGGGCTTTGTTTTTATTTCTAACACTGATGTGTGTGTATTTTATTGTATCGTGTTAGATTTTATATATTTAAGCCTATGTTTGTATTGTAAAATATTTGTCTTATTTTGTGGTTGTTCTTTTAAAGTTTTAATGACAAATGATTTTAATCAATATGTGCGAAATTTACTTTAGTTTAGGTTTTTTATTTCTTAAGCTGTTTTAATTATTTTGGAAATATAATATTAACTTTTTGTATTTTAAGTCATTGATAATGTTGTTTAAATAGGGATATTTGACTTTTTATAATCTGTTGTTTCCCAAATTGTATTTTAACTTTTTTTTTGACTTGTGAAAATACTGTATAGTATGTACATTCATCAATAATTATTATTATTATTATTTTATATATTATTATATATATATATATATATATATATATATATATATATATATATATATATATATATATTATATATATATATATATATAATATAATATATATATATATATTATTTGTATTATTTTCTTGAACATTTTGATTTTATTTGTTTTGACGTTTCGCCTTCATTTTGAGGCATTATCAAAAAATTTTCCTGTTCTATTCTTGAGACTGTTTAAAAGATCAAATGTAGACGTTACTCAAGAATAGAACAGGAAAAAAATTTTGATAATGCCTCAAAAATGAAGGCGAAACGTCAAATCAAATAAAATCAAAATGTTTTATTGTAATTTTATGTTAGAACCTACTCCCAAGAAAATTAACCAAAATAAAGATATATACTCTGAATATTAAAGCTTAGTTGCATAATTGTTTTAGATAAAAAAAATATTGAAAAAGGCTAAAATCAGCGAAAACGTCTGAAATAAAAAAAAATTAATATGGAACTTAAATAGTTTTGATTTGTTGTTGAACCAAAAATCCAAAGAAAAAGGAAAAACACAGAATATATTCTAAAGAGTTCAAAAAAATAAAATATAAAATATAAAGTATATATACATATATATATATATATATATATATATATATATATATATATATATATATATATATATATATATTTTATTTATATATATATATATATATATATATATATATATATATATATATATATATATATATATATATATATATATATATATATATATATATGTATATATATATTTTAATATAAATTTAAAAACAAAGCCATTTCCAATGACAAATAGTGCCTTCCTAAACAATATAAATTTCGCGTGAATTGAGCTAATTAACAGACATTTGAAAATAAAAAATATATAAATAAATATATATTATGTTTTATTGCTTCTTACTTCCACTAAAATGATATCACCTTAAACAGGGTGCGGTACTCCCACATTCCCAAAGTATAAACATATTTATAATTAATAAAAAAAGTTAAGTCTATAAATTATATAAGCATCTGAACCTCCCTGGGCGCGGGGCGTGTAATAACCGCCGCGACGTCGGTATTTAATAGAAAAATTGTGAACATGCACGTTTTTAAATATTATTGCCTGTAATTGTACATGGAATCAAAAGGATTGGTTTAGTCAGCACCAATTTACATTAATATCTGTACATAAAAATATTTTTGTTTACTTTGTTCAGTCAATAAAGAACTGTTTTATAGGTACTAGTGAGGGGAAAAAGCCTCTCCATACGTAGTGTTTTGCCCCCTCTGCGTATTTCTTAAAAACAAACATAAATTACGTATCCTTGCCCAATTACTCTAGAAGAAAGCGGCACATAAGCACCGAAAACTGATGATTTAAATGCATGAACCATGAGGCAACCTGGTGCCATATCGTTTAAACCAGAGAAATAGAGAAGAGGAGAAAGCGCTTCAATCTGCGCGAAAAGTCTAATATAGGGCGCCGCCATGGTTGCTTTCGATTGTCATTTGTCATCATTTGTGCTTGTCATGTCATAATCTTGTTTGTAAACAAAAATTTAATTAAAATGGTTTTGGATGAATAATATTACGTTTTATGAATGAAATAAAAATTTTAAGATGAAAACAATTACCATTAGTAAACAGTATACTATGCAGGTGAATAATTTGTATGAATTCAAAAATATTTATGGGTTAGATTTTTTTCTTGGTAAAAAGCTCAGAATATTGAAATCCTACATGATGTGTTTTTAAATTTTTAGTAAGGATAAAGAAAGCAGAATACGTTACAAATATGCATATAATATATTATTATATTTTTTTAATGACAAGGGCAAGAAGATCCAGGTGACTTGGCAGAAACGATAAATGGAAATGCTAAAATCGAAATACCAACTTTTTACCCAAAATAATAATTTTACCCAATAACCCTGCTGTCTTTAGAACTCTAAAGTAAACATATCTTTTTAAGGATTCTTTAAAAGTCAAATAAATCGTTATTCAAAATTTGTGTACAGTATTTCACACTTTTTTATGTGTGCTATTATCGAAGGTGTATTTCATAATTTGGTGTGTACAAAAAGTGTTAACTTATTCTGAATAACAACCAGACCTAAAGTTACAATAAGAGAATGTAGCAAAAAATGCATACAATATAAAAGGCATCCTAAAGAATTTCCCAGCGAGAACATGTAATATGGACAAATAGCATTTTATTAAATAAAATAAATAATCAGTAAAGAAGTGTTTTATTTATATGCCAAATGTTTTTTTTTGCATTAAAAAGTAAATTTACTTTACGAAATGACACTCAATCATACATGTAGTTGGCCCAATTGAAAACCTTTATTTTATAAAAGGGTTGTTTAACAATATCTATAATCATATATCATCTTAAGCAGGTGATCATAAGTGTGAGTTTTTTTCTTACTAAAAAACATTATAAAAGAAAGGTCCTATATATTTAAAAAAAAAATACATGCTTTATATTAATTATGCCACTCGTTTCGTTTACCTATACCATTTTAAACAATGCTCAGGTCAGCTGCCATTCACATATCTTTTTCTTATGATACTGTTTTTTTCAATACTCTTTTGACAATTGATATTGTAAAATTGCAAACATAAATTTCTGTTTCCTGTTAAACTAATCTTATTGTATTTTATAATTTAAGATAATTTTTATCGATGTTTAAATATTGTTGATCACACACACATTCTAATTGAACAAATTATTTCATAATAAGTTTATATTTAGGCGGCTGCAGAGACAAGTGGAATGATTAATATGTGGCAATTGCCAATACAATAGACACAATCATGGGCAAGTTCACACTCTCCCTCTGAGGAATAGAAAAGTGACATTCTTACACTTAATCCGGTAGGTTAGTTTGCTTAAACTATTGGGTTAACAATAAAACAAGATATTTTTATTAATAGGTTTTATTGGCCATTAAATGGAATCAACTTGGTTAACTTATTTCTTATTCTTTCCCCTTGAATAGTTTTGGTATGGTGTTTCGCCATGAATGGTGATAATTTGGGGGGTCGGTGGAAATGCCCTCAAAAAAAAACAAAAGGGATAACATTTTGTCCCAAAATTTTCCTTGTCCTATATGTTCATTATCCAGAAACTGTTTTTAAAAAAAAGTATCTGCTAGCTGACCAATTGTTCATTGGCCTATACTCAACCATTTTTTTAACCCAAAAATTCCTCTTTTTGAAATCTAAATTAAAATATTAATGTAAATTTTGTTCCCTCAATATGAAAAAACAAAAAAGGCCCAAATATTTAAATTATAATGTATGTTATCTTATAAAATTACAATTAAACTATTTTAGCTTTAATTTTTTTAGGTTTTATTTACCCAATAAAATATTTTCACTTTTAAAAAGGGGTACTTACAAACAAAAAATCTTCTGCTGTACTATATCTTCTGGAAACCCCCCACGCAACAAGACATAGTTCATTAAACTAAATTAAAACATTATAAATGGAACCAACAAAAAAAAACAAAAATACTAAGCCAAATCTAATCAAAAAAAAAAAAAAATTTTTAAAAATCTTTTTAACGACAACCCCTTTTATTCCATGGAAAAACCAAAAAAACACAAATTTTTTGTTTTACAAGTAAAAAACCATGGCGGCTCACAGGCCGTCCTCGTAAAAAGGATGCGCATTCGAAGCGCTTTCTCCCCCTTCTATTTCTCTGGTTTAAACCGACAATTTTTAAACAATTAAAAATTGTTTTTTCCCGGGAAATTTTTTTATATTCCTTAAAAAAAAATCAAAACATAAGTTTCCAAAAAATTTTTTCATAATTTTTTTTTTTTAAATATAATTTTTTTAATGTTCGAAAAATCTCTAATTTGGGTACTTTTGACTCATGAAAAATATATATAAAAAAATAAATTAGAGAAAATATTTATTTTTATTCTTTTTACAATAGTTAATAATATCCTTATTTGAGATTTGAAAAAAATGCATTGTTTATATCTGTTTTTTGATTATTTATTAGGCACGCTCACAAGTATGCGTCCCTTATCTTTAAGTATCGCCGTCTCTTTGACTCATAAAAGATAAGCATGTTATATATTTTATTCTTGTTTTATATTTTCATCGGTGACTAATACCCAAATTTGAGATTTTTCGAACTTTTTAAAATTCATCTCCAAAAATATTAACTTTATCGTAAAAAGTCATTTTTTTATTTCAATAATGAATATTAAAAAAATCCGGTTAAAAAATACCAATTTCTTGCAATTGTTTAAACAATTTCGGTTTAAAAAAAACCCCAAAATTTATAACATGCATTTATACCATCGGTAGGGAAATTTTTTTGGGTAACAGTTTTTCTCTCATGGGATTCCTCCTAGACTAAATAGATAAACACAAAAAAGTTTAAACTTTTAGGAAATTCTGACCATGCAGGATAATCGTGGAAAGCCTTATTTAACACGTTCGCGGACAGTACGGCTATAGCCGTCAAATTCCGTCTGCTCTTCTGAGTCAGGACGGTTGTAGCAGTCATCCTTATTTCCTCTAATAAAAACAGGACTGCTTACGCCGTCACAGACTATATAGACGTACATGGGTCCTGAACTAAACTGTCCTATCAAGCTTGCCATAATCCAAGAAACTGTCCGATTAGAGGCAAATTTTCGATGGCGCGCAAATTTATTAATGTGTTAGCTCCTGTTTTGTTATGACGGATGCAGCGGTTCAGATTCACATTAAGTTCCCTTTGGTTGGTTTAAAACTGCTGTTATTTTGTGGGTTATTGCACTTAAACTTTATACATTTGTAACCAAATATTATTTTTATTTTATTAATTTTCTTTGTCTGAAATTTATACGCTCGGTGATTTTTAAACTTAAACCTTGATAATGTAATAAAACCCCTAATATATTTACTGTACAAAAATACGAATTTTTTTCAGAAAATTTTTTTTAAACCATTTTTTTTGTGACTTTTTTTGTTCCAATAACAAAATACCCAAAAAACCCAAACTATGCCCTTAAATAAAATAAATACAGGGATGATTATTTTGAAGGAAAAAGGTTATTTTCCATTTGCTGCTAAAAAGACTCACCCCAAAGAAACATATAAAGACCGCATAAAACAATGTTTGCTTAACGCCCCAGAAGACATTCTTTATGGTAAAGATGGTAAAGATTTGGTACAAAAACCGAGAGGTGGTCGTCCATAAAGTTCGACATAATTTGACGAACCGGGCCGTTTTGCTGCAGGTATTAGTCAACCCTTCGCTTCCGGTAAGTTCTTGCATTTTCCATAGAAAATAGCGGCGCCAGCATCTTTTAAAAGATGAACTTACTTTTTACGTTGTCGAGAGTGTTGAAAAGGCTTATTAAAAAAAGGAAACCTTTTTGTTTTGCTTTCACTTTTCTTGGCCTCCGTCGGTGAACGTTAAAATTCTTCCCGTTCCAGACCCCGTTGTTGTCAACGTGAACTTTCCGACTTCGTAGGGGGAACTTCTGGATCGTCGGGCCTTCCCCAAAAATTCCCAACTTTTTAAAACTTGAATTTTTAAAAAAAAAACATGCGGGGAAAAAATACGTTACCGGGGGCTCTTCGGGGTCACCATAACCTTTTTTTAATCCCCTTTCCTCTACGCGCCCATCTTATACCTCGTCGGGGGAAAGGGATGTCCGGGCCCCCTTTATGCGTTTAAAAGGGGTTTTCGAACAAGTCCCGTAAAAAATTAAATTTGTACCTTTTGTTTTGTCTTAAATGTAAATTAATAGGATTTTCAAAACCCCAAATTTTTTAATAAAATTTTTTTGTTTAGATGTTTATAAGGGAAAGCATTGCTTTACACTCAAAATGAAGCACATCAATGACTAATAAAATAAAATCTAAATTGGAATTTTTTTTAGTGTCCCCAAAAAAATAACTTTAGATATAAATGACTAACCATTTATGGAAATTTACGACCTGCGCACAAACGATTGCTTGCATGCGTATTTAAAAAACGGACCAGTTCCCGGGTTAGAAATTTGTATGTCATTAATTAATTTTTATTTAAAAAAAAAATTTTTTTATATTAAAATATAAATTTTTTATTTTGGTTTTATACATATATAAATTATGTTAGGTAGTGATATAAACCATGATTCAAAATTAAAATTGCAAAAATAAATAGAAAAAAAAGGGCTAATAAAAGATAGGGTTAATTTAAGACTCAGTTTTTTACCCCTTAAAAAGGTTTGGAAACTGTTAAATTTATTAAAGCAGCTGTCTTACGGTTTTTTTTTCAGTTAAAAACGACGAAGTTTGAACGCTTTCTTTTATTTAAAAGGGGTTTTTCTTTGCGGGATCAGTAAAGGGGTAATAAACGGTTTTGAGATTGGAAAGACTTATAAAAAAGGGTAAAAAATTTTTCAAATAACTTCTTTTTCCGCTTCCTTTATTTTTAGGGTAACAGGATATTCTAAACATCTTAAAAATTTTTTTCAAAAAAGATTTTTTATAAACACCCTTCTTTTAGCGAAAGAAAAAGTCTAATAAACCTTTTTGGCCAAAATGCCGATAGATCGACGGGAGACCGACAAATCCAAGGCGGGTTTTATTCTTTTCACCGACCAAGTCCGTTGGGGGGGGAAAAAGGTTTACTGCTATTCTTTCTTTCTTCACAAATGATGTTTTAACGGCAAAAGTCCCCTATAGGTTTTGCTCCAAGGGGAAAATGTCTTATGTTGTAATCCTTTCTGACTTTTTTTATTAATGAATACATTTTTTTTTTCAGATTTTTTTTCCCAAATAAATAATTATAGTGATTTTTTTTTTTTTGTTTTTAAAGGGTAAAAAAAGTTAATTCTTGTAAAAAATATTTCCCCTTTTTTTTTTTTAACTCAACGCATCAGTTGTGAACCAGTACAAAAATTTTGGCTTTCAATGTAACATTCAAAGTTTAAAATTTGGAGCACAATGGTAATTTTTATTTTTATTAAGAACAACTTTTTTTTGCACTGGTTCAAAAACCATAACCATGATTTTTTTTAAACCGTGTAAATATATTTTTTTTAAGTCATAAATTAACGAAGTACGGAAGTGGGGGAGAATTTGTAAATAAAATCGATCTGCTGTCCGTTCGCTTTTTGGACCCCAAAAGGGCTAGAGCCAGGGGGACGGACACATTTTTCGCCCATAAAATC
>JAHBCN010013548.1:0-24222 GCA_019359885.1 Listronotus oregonensis | reverse complement strand
AAAAAAAATGTCACCCTATAGAAAAGGTAAAAAGGATAGATCCTAAAAGAAAATGGTTAAACATATCAGAAAATTAAATATTTATGCTGACATAAGGAGCATAAAATGTGTTTTTTTAACTGGGTTTAATAACACAGGTCCACAAAAAAGTGGTCTTGCTGAAAAAATGAGGATCAAACATCAAAAAATCGAGAAAAACCGAAAAAAACCGATAAGGTGCATTTACCGGCAGAAATCTGCTACCACGGAATATTTGGACGACTATACAGCCTGTCCAAGATATGGGGGGTCAGTATGGGGATTCAAACGGTAAGAAGGTGAGAGTTTAAATTTGGCCAAGTTGCGTATTGAGGAGCTCAATAATACACCGTTAAAAAATTGTTAAGTTATCTTTTGTATTTTTTGGAAATATGGCGGCAATCTGAAATTTGCAATTTTCGTTTTTCGTTTTCTTTTTTACTAGTTTATTTCAAAAGTTGGAAAAAATCTAAAAATACATCCTCATTGGAACTTTTTGCGTTTTATGTATTGGTAAAGTCATTTTTTTTACGACGTTTCGTTTTCGTTAAACCATTATCAACTTGTTTTTTTAAATACGATCCTGGGTTTTTTATTTTTTTATTTTTTAAACTCCTCATTATCCAATTACAAAAATTTATAACACTTAATATTTATTTAACAAATATGGAACGTTCCTATAAGAAATGATGTGCGTTCCTTATCTAACTTATTGTCTCTTACGAAAAATATATTTATTTAACAGAAAAATATCAAGTGTTCATCATTGTAATTGGGATTAAAACTGCTCAAAAATGCAATAAACAATTGAGGACCGTATTTAAAAAAATAAATTTGATGATGGTTTGGCAAAAAAGAAAGGTCGTAAATTTTTTTGACTTTGTCAATGGATGAAGCGCAAAAAGTTCCAATAAGAATATATTTTTAGATTTTTCTAATTTATGAAATAAACTCGTAAGAAAAAAAAAACAATAATTTCAGTTTTTCGGCTATACTTTTAAAAGTACAAGATTGAACTTCAATTTTACAACGGTATATTATTGAGCTCCCTAATACGCAATTTTGCCAAATTTAAACTACCCACCTATCTCTTACCGTTTCGAAATCCCCATACTGACCCTCATTATCTTATACACGCTGTATAAACTATAAGAGATACAAAAAATTTTACAAAACAAAAAATAGGACTTTTAAAAATTTACTATAAAAAAAATTATTTAAACATTGTTGATAACATAAATATAAAAGGAGATATAAACGAAAATGTAATATTGACAAAAAAATTTAGTTTAAAATGGAAAAAATTCTTTTATTAATGTGATTTTTGTTTTTTTTTTAAATTATATCTTATTTATTTTATTTATTTGAATCACAAATCACACAAAATTTGCAGAAAAATATAAAAATAAAAAAAATATTTTTTTTTTCAACCTTGAAAAACCCCTGAAAATTCGGTTTTTGAATTGGCGGCCTTGTAAAAATACATAGTTTATCTCATATAAGTTGCCTGGATATTTTATAGTTTTTAGTATTGACGTTTAAAATACAAAAAAACAATCGTTAATACCTGGAATGCGTTTTTTTTCCGATTTTTTGCTGTTTGACCCCAATTTTGACTTCAGATTCTTGTGTAGCGGAAAAAATACGCCAGAATTTCTTAGTCCGAGACCAAACACAAACTTTTTTTTTGGACCTTATAGTTGCTAAAACATATTTTTACTCTACAGCATTATCTAATTTTTTAACAAAATAAATAAAGATAGCATTTGACCAAATATATAAAATATATATATATATATATATATATATATATATATATATATATATATATATATATATACATATTATGTTACATTTTAAATTAAAAAGCGATGCTTAAGCTTGACGTGATTTATACAAATGTTAGGTTATTTTACAAAGAACAAGTAAAGCTTAGTGTATTTCCTAAAGACGAAAAGTAAAAATATTATTGTCATGATATATATTAAAGTAAAAAAGAAACGAAGAGCTTATTTTCGATTTTTTTAAATTATTTTTTTTTTTTTACGTTTTCTTTCTTCTTTTATTAAATTCCTATAAACTCTTACCTTTATGTTTTCCAGTCATTCCCAAGTTCCATTCCTCCTGGGCAAGTACAAAATGATTTTCCATGAACATTTATCAGCTATGAGAACATCCCGAAATTCCCTTGCATTCATTTCATCTGCACAGGTATTCCATCAATCAAGCTTTGTCCCGTTGGAGTTACAAGAGCATTTATAGGAACCTACATAAGAGGGTTGTTTTTTGCGGCAAATTCAAGAATAAATTAGTTTGCACGACTAGAAAAACGAACTTATGTAATAATTTTAAAGCTGTTTTATTAAACCAGAAAAAGCATATGAACTTTTATTTAATCCATATTTTCAGAATACATCAATATATTATCTTATTTATGTATGAGTAAACCTTTCTATTACTTATGGAGGGTGTCCGAAAAGTTTTTGTACGGGCTAATATCTCCGAAGTTAGTAAATATAGAAAAAGCAAACTTTGGCGAATGCGCAAGTTTTTTTACCCTTCAGGGGTGGAACAGGGGTTGCACCCAAAAATCTTAAATGGAATCCTATGTCGGTATGTAGCTCATTTTAAAAGCCTTTAAGAAACAAACGTTGCTGCACAAACTAGAGGTATCTACGATTACCCGTTCCCGATTAATAAGGGATTATTAATAAATACCAGTCTAGAAGAACAGTTTCAATTTTTATTTTATGAGATGTTTAAAATGACTACCACCAACCTCTTGACAATAATAGAGTCTATTTTGAAATTCTGCTCCTACGTTTGTCAGAATTTGTGGTGTTATAGTGGCGCACACACCCGTGATTCGTTGTCGTAGTTCTTGCAAGTTTTCTGGTTTTGTTGCAAATACCCTCTTCTTTACATAACCCGAGAAGAAGAAGTCAAGGAAAGCGAGGTCCGGGGATCTTGGTGGCCATTCAATAGACCCTCTACACCCATTTCAGCGACCTGAGAATTCCTCATTATTGTCTTATAGTTAAATGAAAGTGTGGACTTGCCCCATCCTGCAGAAAAATTGGATCGTAGTCAAAAGCATCATTTTCAATAGTAGCTACAATTGCAGGTGTAACAGGTTCTCCTTAAAGTTGTAAGTATAAGTGTCCGGTAACAGTTCATTTAATAAAAAAGGACCAATTACTGTATTACCGAAAATTCCGGCCCTTATGTTTAATTTCTCGGGATTTTGTGTATGGCCTTCTTCAATCCATCGAGGATTTTGATCATTCCAGTATCACTTAAAAAAACCGGTAGGAGGTAAATTGGTTGTGTGGCAATTAAATGTTCCATAGTTTCACAAAACTGCACCTTCAATCTGGGTCATCTTCACCAAGTTCTTGTACAAAATGAACTTTAAAGGGATGAAATTTATGCTTTTGTAAGATTTCATGCACTGTTGATTTGCCTATGGTACCTATTTCAGCAGCTAATTTGGGCACTGATCGCTTTGTATGTATTTGAAGTTCCTCGGTTAAAAAGTTAAAGTAAATTTTTGCCTAACACTTCTCACGCAACTAGGAGAAACTGGTCTGCCTGGAAAAATATCATTAAACAATCTTGCTGCTCTATGATAATTTGGAATAACTTGTCCATACAAAATATAGAAAACGTATAAAATCACAAAATTTATTAATGCCTTTTCCATGTTACTGTCAAACTAAAACAGCATAAATGAATAGTGCTGGAGAGAGATAATAGAAGAATGTCGTAAAAAAATATTTACAAAACGTAATAATAAATTTATTTTTTTGTTGAATAAATTTAAATCGTTTTATTCGGATGCTAGTTACTTTACAGACCTTTAGTTTGTGCAGCAATTTGCTTTCTTTATATTTACTAATTTCGGAGATATTAGCCCGTACTAAGACTTTTCGGTGACACTGTATATGACAACTTGGGATATCTCATTATCATAGCAGCGAACTACTAATTAATAGTAGGACTTCTACTTAAAGTAAAAATAGGTTTGTCTGTATAAAACTTAAATAAGCCTTGTGAATTACATGGTAAGTATAACGTTCTCAAAACTTTTTTATTATAATAAACTTTTTAGCATAAGTATATTTTAAAGGAGGATGTTCTTTATTCATGCTTTACTGATTTTTAAATATTTACATATGACTACTATAATTCTTGCCAATTTAGATATTTGCAGAAGCTCTGCTATTCAGCTAGGCTTTGCAGTCATGAAAACTGAACTTAAAAACCTACATTTTTAACAGTGGAGGTGTGTTGTTTGACGATTTTTTTTAAACGATTTATTTCATTGTACTGAACGAAATAAACCAAATTTGTAATCTATTATTATTTAATAATTTTTTCAATTAAGTCACTTATTCTTTACGTCAAGTAAACCATTCCCTTATGCAACCAATTATGAAGTATTTGTATTCCATTCGGCAACTGATGAAAATCGTGTATTTTCTTTTAATTTTTCGTAAATTCGTCACAGAATAGTTTTGTGGCGTGTTTTTGTAAAAAATGGTTTCTAGTATTTACACTAAATAAAGAAAAGCTTTATCTAAACAGCAATGTTTTTACTCTTGTGCTTCGGAGGAATTACTTCTCCGTGTGTGACTGACAGAGACAAAGTATTACACACACTCGATTTTGTCCTTAAGGTACTATTACCTATTAGAATTTTGTTTTTTTAATTTTTTTTTATGAATTCTATTCCTTAAACCCTTAAAAATAACTTCCTAAAATATTATACGAAAATTCGAAACCGAAAACAAGATACATCAACTTTATAAGCGCGCGTTCTTGGCTCGTCTCACTTTAAACGCGTTTTTCTCGAAATCATTTTTTTTTAACTGGCGGACAGTTAATCCCCGAATCTACTCGCTCGATTTAAATAAATCTTAAAGCATTTTTTTTGTTTGGGCTTCCTCTACAAGAATTGACCACAATTTAATTAAAAAAAAATTAGCTTCAAAAAATATCGAAAAAAGGTCAATTTTTGAACTTTTCTTTAACGTCAGCCATTTTTTTCCTTTTTAATTTTTCAAATTTTTTGGTCGATTCTTGTGTAAGATTCTTTTTAAAACTCATTTTAATTTTTTTAAACTTGCCGTTCCTGAGATTAACTGTCCGTCATGGAGCAGTGCTTTTTTGAGGGGTCGATTTTGGTGCCCTTTATAAGGTGCGCATGGACGGCAAATTAAAAAAAAATATATATTTTGTATTCTACAAGAGTTGTTTAATACTATAAAAATAGTTTAATTACCCTATCCAATAAATAAAGTGTAGAAAAAAATATTGAAAATGTGTCTTTTCTTGAGCTTCTAGTAGGTAATAGTACCTAACTGCCGAGTGATGATCGCGTTGTAAATTTAGCAATGGACTTAGCAATTGAAAAGTAACAACGGTTTAGAATGTTTAACAAAACGTCATTGTTAGTATTATTCAATGATTTTAGTAGGCAATCTGTCAAAATCGTGACATTTTGTTAAACATTCTAAACCGTTGTTAACTTTTAACAATTGCTAAGTCCATTCCGAATTTAACAAGCGATCTCACTCGACCCCAAGTAACGTAATTTTAATATATTATTTCTCAGTTAACAAGGTAGCCAAGTTTTTGAGAAATATGTGGAATACTTACCGTTTGTATTATGACATACATCCTGGCAGGGCCCATGTCCGTTTCTTAGATGACATTCGTTAATATCCTCACATTTGCCATTTAGTCCCAAGCGAAAACCCGGTTTGCATTTTGAATTCCTAAGAAAATAAGTAACTTTTTATTTTTTGGTTTATTGGTCCGGTTACCGGATTATTTGTTTCATTGACCTGCAGTAATTTTTAGAATAATGTTATTTTTAATGATTAGTTCTGGTTACTGAATTGAAAATTGACCCATTTAACTTAGGGTTCCATCTAAAAATCTGAGAAAAAAGATTTGCTCAAAACGGTCTAAAATTAAATATAGGTACGCGTACAGATTATCTGTTTTTGATCTGGATAAAATAATAGATATTTTTCTGCAGCCGTACTGAAAACAAAACTTTTGTATGATTTATTAAACGAAAGTTCCACTTTATCAAATCTACCTAAAACAATTTTTTTTTCCGGGACGATTTTTTGTTTTTTCCGGAAGGGTTTTGGGAAACTACTTCCTTGGCAAAATTTTGTTTTTAAATTTGAAGCTAAAAAAATAATGTTGGCTACAAACCAAAAAAAATTAAGAGTTATTGAATAAAAAAAATATATAAATTCTTATCTTAGACAACTGGAGATAATATCAACCTATAAATATAATTAAATTAATTTCTTCTTTCTTTCGATTAAGAAGAAATGTCATTTTTGAAGTTGTAAATATGGGAGTTGGTATTTAGACTTCTGATTAGCCAAAAAAATAGAAGACTGCTAAGAAAAGATTTTAGGAAACTTTCCTCCCCCTAAAACTGTAGAATGGAAGGGGGTAAAAGTTTTAGTTTAAAATGGGGATGAAAGTTTGTATCAAAAAATAATTACATTTTAAAGTTGTTAATATGGAAGTTGGTAATTAGGCTTCGAAACTTCGACATTTCTGGATTTAGAAGTATAAAAA
This sequence comes from Listronotus oregonensis, assembly GCA_019359885.1. Lineage (NCBI taxonomy): Eukaryota > Metazoa > Arthropoda > Insecta > Coleoptera > Curculionidae > Listronotus > Listronotus oregonensis. The sequence goes on along the minus strand of JAHBCN010013548.1, from coordinate 17,595 downwards.
TTGTTATATAGGCTATTGATTACGATTAAAAATGATATGTTATAAAAAAATTTAAATTAAATTATTTTGGGTTGAGGGTTGTAGGAATAAATGTTTGTATAGAAAAATCGTCATTTTTAAAGTTTTAAATGTGGATGTTTTTAATAAGCCTTTTAATTACCCAGAAAAAGTATTTTTGGAACTTCATCTTCTGAGGGGTTAAAAAGACGGATGAAAGATGTATGATATATAAGTACTAACTGATTCACAAATGCCATTTATATTAAAGAAAATAAATCGCAAGGCCGTTCTACGCCGCAAAGTGTGTGACGAAAGATGGAGCGGGGAGCATGATGTGTGACGTGACGTAATGGAGTGTAAAAGGGGCCAGATACCTGAGGGCAAACGTCATTGTCACACGTATCATATATATATATAATTTTCCCGTGAGAATGAGGAGAAACAGCCGAAATCAAGTAGTCCACGCGGACGAAGCCGCAGGCGAACTGCTAGTTCTTAAATAAACTAAAGAACAACCACCCAAGAGGTGCGACTTTAAAAGGATATTAGGTAGTCAACACAAATATTTTGTAGCCATTTCATAAATATTTCATGCAATAATAAAAAAGCAGCAGCAACAGCTCAAATTAAAAAAAAATATATTTGGTTCTCAGAAATCGTGTTTCAAGTAAAACAAAAATTACAATAAACGGTACTTTTCCTGCATGCGTGTGTTTCAAAGAAAATAAATAATATTTAACATTATCAACAGATTTAGTTTGATTTTTTATTTGGGATTTAAATTATTTTAAAATTTTACCTTTAGCCTTCAGCATTAACAAATGTCTCACCTGTCAGCTCCTCTACCAGTTTACAATGTGGCAACTTTCCAACCCACTGATTTTTACTGCAGTATATCATTCCTTTGCTGTTACTTCCAAAACTATATCCCGGATTGCATTTATATTCAGCAACGAGATATTTCTTTGAATAAATATTCTTTCCCTGTTTTATTCGAACAAAAATTCCATTTGGTATATCTGGTGGTTCAATGTTTTTGCAAGATGAATCTACTTTCTTTTGTAGCTGTTTAGGAATGTAAAATGTGTTACTAACTTTTGTGTCTCCAATCGTAAAGTCTGAAAAAATAGTAAATATATATATTGCTATGCAGGAAAATAAGATAAAACATTCCTACAAATGCGAACATAATAATGCATATGGACTTTCCCTTCGAGGGATATTTATCATTTTTTAGCGATAGTTTTAAAACTGTATTTTGCTAAGTTTTCTAAATATTGAAAAGGTTATAAGATGGTTTTTTTTAAGAAAAATAAATACGCTGGCAAATGTTTATTTGGCATCTTTATAATTTGTTGTGGAATATTACGAAATACCGATAGATACTAAGCTAAAACTGCCTTAGCCTTTAGTAGATTCACGCATTCTTATTGCACGCATAAATTCACAGGGTCATCAAACGATGTGTTATTTTTTTGAGGGTAACGGGCTGCTTTCGGTTCACCAGTTCGCTTCCTGAGTGGTCCGCACATCTTCCGGAATTCTGGATCTGTGTCTAATCGCATGGCATTGAGGTCCGGGAATTTGGTCTAGCAGCTGATTAAGCAAAGCTTTCGGTTGGGTCTTGCACGATATACTCATGCAAAAACTTAAACGTTGTTTATAACACTCGATGACGATACCATATCCCTATTTAGAAACAATCTCTTCGGTCAAACTCAGACTGTGCGGGTGGCTGGTATAGAGTCTGCAAAGGGGAAAATAAGTGTGGGAGTGACTCAGGGCTCTGTCCAGGGGCCTCTTTTGTTTCTTATTTATATAAATGATTTACCACAGTTTAACAGGTCTGTTTACTATACTCTCTTTGGTGAATGACAACAATGTTTCTGACAAAAGGAATTGTACGAGGCCTTGGAGTGTTCGCGTGAGGCTCTTTCGAGGGCCGAGTCTTGGTTTGCATGTAAAAAGCTGTATCTTAATGCCACAAAGGCGCAATCCTTAGTTTTTTCGTTGCGTGACATGCCAGAACATTTAACTAAGGCAAACATCAAGTTCCTTGATGTATACCTCGATTCAGGCTTCGTTGAAATATCCATACCGATTATTTCTGCAGACGGTTGGCCTCAAGTGCGTTCTTGCTGCGTGGCCTAGTTGACTGCATGTCTCAGGATGTTTTGGGGCAGGCCTATTTTCCGCCGTTTCACTCGTTAATGAGTTATGCTATTATTGTATGGGGGCATAGCTCTGGTACTGAGGAGGTTTTCCTCTTACAATACGCGCTTTTCTCAGAGTTTGGTGCCGGCTCTTTGGCGTCTGAAGAGGTATCAGGATGGTCCAGAATATCTGGCCATTCAATTTTTTAATAAACTTCTTGTCCAGCTAATAAATCTACCTGGCAAGTAGTACAAGAAAAAAATAAAAGATTTTTTATCAGTCTACGATTACAAAGAATTTTTGGATTACCGTTTCTAACATGTTTGTCTTCGCTAAAATATAGTTGCGTTGTTGTATTTGTATAATTTTGATTAACGTTTTTTTCTTTGTCTTACTTACTGATTTGTGTAAATACTTTTGTGTATAAGCACCAATAAATTATTATTATTAACGAGACTGTAAGAGACTTTATTTATGGCTTTTCTCGTGTGAAATAATTATCTTGTGTAACTTTTTTAGAATCTAAAAATAGTCAGGTAAATGATTTGAATTAAAATAAAATTAATAAAACATAAAATTAACATTTTCTATAAGATCTCTTATTTATTTGTGCCCCATTTTGTTCAATATGTTTTAATAAAGCCTGATTGTACAATCGTAACCTAAGCTATTTTGCGGTTAAATCCTACTGGTACTTGGAACCAGCCCATTTAAAATATATTTTTGTAGTTTTGACATTTACTTAAAAGCAATAATTTTTAATGGGCAGATTCAAATACCAGTAGAGTTTCACTGAAGCACAGCTTAAGCTGTTGTTGTACAACTGGCACAAAAAGATTTAGTATTCGTTTTAATTAACAACATATTTTATTTAATTCATTTCCGAAATTTGCGATTTAAAGTAGAAAATAGAAAAGGTAACAATAAATGAATGAAATTGCAAAACACACAAAGACAATATTCTGTCATAGTGTTCTATTTCTATTTTTAATACACATTGGTAAAAGTAAAACAAATTTAAACCCTTAACTACGACGAGTCTGAAGACTCCGCTGCATAAATTTTTACTGCTACTCCCACCCCCCAAATTTTTCTAGCGTCTGTGTTTTATGAGTTTAGAGAGGAAAATAGTGACATTGAACTGATGAAATGTATTGAGAGGGAATGAAACAGCAAGGAAAAGAATTGAGGATGATGACTCTGAACCCGATAACAAAACTCAGCAGATGGATATTCTTAAGGAAAGGGGATGGTGAGAATAAAAGTAATGCCAAAACTAGATCGTGACCATACAGGTAAAAGTAATCGAGAAAATTACTGTATGGTAAAAATAGATTTAAATGGAGTACAAAGAACCTAAAAAAACGTACTACTCCAGCGCATAATATCGAAAATTTACCAGCGGTACGTGTAGTTGTAAATGATACTAATCCCAAGACATTCTTCGTAAAATTTTTTTCGCCCCGATGTTTGAACTAATTAAAAAACACAAAAAAAAAAATTAGCTTCCATGCGAACAAATATAAAAGGCAAAATAAACCAGAGTTTGGTAGGGGGAATTAGAGGCGTTTTGGTTTATTGTTATTTACTGCAATATTTAAATCCAACGATGAAGACATTAGAAGTATATTTGAAACCCGATGGTACAGCAGAATTTTTTTTCCGAGCAGTAATGTCTCAAGAGCTTTTTTTTAATATTACTAAACCCTACGATTCGACAATTCGGACGAGGAAGAAAGAAAGAAGGAAACCCAGTAGCTGTTTATAAGTGAATTGTTTGATATGTTTTTGAAAACGCGAAAAGCTCTTATAAGATAGGTGAAAAACGTTTTAAGATGAGATGTTGGGGGATTTCGGGGCAGATGTAGATTTAAAATGAAATTTCCCCCCTCCAAACCAGAAAAGTAGGGGCATAAAAATAATGGCACTAACAGACGCAAGAACTCAATATTTATACAACGCCTATATTTATGGTGGCAAGATAGTGACGGCCGTGGATTGACAGGGAAGAAAAAAAGCTCAGAAAACCCAAAACCTCAATCAGTATTAAGGCTCGCAAATGTCTGTATCATTCAAATAGAAATATCATGCCGACAACTGGTTTTCATCTGTAGAACGGGCTGAGCACCTGTTTGCAATAAACGACATTTGTGGGGCCCCTTTAGAAAAATAAAAGGAAATCCTCCTGAGCTCTTTCTAGAAAGATCGAAAAACAAGGTGATACATTTTATGGATTTACAAAAATATATTTGTTTCATAACCCTAAAAAATAAAGCAGTTATTATTTTATCAACTATGCACCATTGCAAAGCAACTGACGAAGTAACAGGAAAGACTGAAATAAACCCCTTTTTTATAACTGTACAAAAGGAGGAGTGGATGCCATGATGAGAAATGTGCAAATATACAGGTGGCCGGCCATATTTTGACCCATTTTAATCGAGAATAACTTTGGAACAAATAAAGGTATCAAGATGGGGTTTTTGCAGAGGGCACCTTATATTTTTTTTAAAGTTTATTCTCGTACCTTCACGATTTTATTGTGACATTCCATTAGCTCAAAAAAAAATGGCCGATTTTCCATTATAGAACAACTATGTATTTTAAATGGAACACCCATATGTTTCTATATTTTCAAAATTTTTTAAACCTTCCTTTAAAAAAATTTTAACACAAGCTATGGTTATCTCAAAAACAACGGGATTTATTGACTTGAATTGACTGAAAAAAAACCAACAATATTATTTAACAATTAAAATTTGCTTCATATGTTACAAAAAAAGGATCGCCAAAGGTTTAGGTTATTCACAAAATAATAGTTACAATAAGGTTACATTACTTTTTTTAAAAAAATACTGTAAATGTTGAAAATGCCTTCCGCCGATTTCGAGCACTTATTTAAATTGAAAACTTATTAAAACATGACTAAAAATTCTTCAGGAATATTTTCATTATGTTTCGGATATTAATTTTTAATAATTGCCTAAATTTTGGGGGGAAATGGACTATAACACCCCTTTTTTCACATATCCCCACAGAAAAAAATCTGGAACAGTCAACTGAACGAGGTGCCAGAAAAGGGCCCCCCTCTTCCCATCCAGGTTTCCAAAAAATTGGTCATGGACCTTGTAATGTTAGGGAATGTGTAGCCCCATCTTGTTGAAAATAGAGAATTAAAGATTTTTTTTCTTTTCATTGATAAAAATATTTTAGATATCAACGAAGTCCAAGAGGTTAAATTGGTTCAGAAAAAAAAAGCCATAAATTTTTTTCTTTGACATACCACCAGACCGACTTTTGGCGAATCTCTAACGTGTTCGTTATATTGTCGAGGATTTTCTGTTGCCCAAAACCTGCAGTTATGCTTATTTTTTCCATTGAGGTGAAATGTGGCTTTGTCTGATATTATCTATTCAAAAATGTATATTGTTCCTTAATAAATTTTGAATTTTTCTGGGAAATTCCACCCCTTTTTGGAAAATCAGTTTTTATTTCTTTTTTAACATTTGAATTTGTATGGCTTAATTTGGGGTTTTTTCATGATTTCTTGTTTTGTAGTTTTAGGAATATGGACTGAACTTGAGATTTTTCTTGTTGACAATGTTGGATCTTCCTGAGTTATCTCCAGAATTTGTAACGTTTTATTTAGCAAACCATTGTTTACTAATTTCTTTTTTTCGCTAAAGATTTGATCCAGAATTTTCTGTACCAGATTTTAATTGACTTTTTTTTTTTTGGGTGGAGCTTTATTAAACATGTTTCTAAATCTTCGGGTTTCTTTACTGATTTTTGGGTTTTGGCAAACATAACACATTTTCCTTTTCGCTTAACGAGAACATTTTGCGCTTTTCCCAATTAAAATAACTTGTCAAAAATGACCACCCAAAGGCCGACAATGAGGTTGTTGCTGTTATGGAACGAGAACTTTTTTTCCCCAGGCGACTTTTTTAAAAAACCCCCCTTTAAAAAAATATTCCCCATTCGACATACAGTCAATTTTTTGAGGTCAATAAATGCGTTATTTTTAAGATAACCATAGTTGTGTAATTTTTAAAGGAAAGATTAAATTTTAAAAATATTGAAACATATACAGGTGTTCCATTTAAAATAACAAAGTTGTCCTATATCGGAAAATCGGCCATTTTGTTTTGAGCTAATGGAATGTCACATAAACTGGTAAAGATACGAGAATAAATTTAAAGAAATAAAAAGTATATTTGCGAAAACCGCATCTGATATCTTTATTTGTTCAAAAGTTATTCGATCAAATGGGTCAAAATATGGAGGGCCCAAACTGTACGTGGGTCGCCGAACTCGACGATGGCCAATGGCGATTTTCTAAAAACCCGGTGAATATTTGCAGTGAACTCTTAAATACTTTTCCTTTTCAAAGATATGTCCGGCCCATTTTTATTAAACCTAGCATCCAGTTATACAAAATCATCTGAAAGATCGATTAGAAAATTCCCATGTTAATAAAAGATATAAAAGGGTCTAATTCGTCGAATTTTGAGTATCCCGGGAAACCCTTCCGGTGCAAGAAGAACGTCTACAAATCAGAAAATATTAATACATATGCCCTTTGGGGTTTAAAAAAAGAAAACTGCCTATACCTGCGTAACATGCAAAAACCCATATGCCTTCATTTTTCTCGTAAATGTTTGTATAAACGGGTTATGGCCCTGAAGACGTCTAAAAAATTGGGCGATAATGTTTCCGTTCAGATTTTTATGTCCTTCAATTTTAAAACTTAGTTTTGCTTTAGTTTTTTTACAGTTTTATGTTAACATTTTTTTTGATACAGTTTTGTATGTTACATGTTCCATAAACAAGATTTCATTTGTTATATTATGTTTTAAAATTTTAAAAAAAAGAATACAATTTTTCTTAAATGTTTTTTTTTTTTCTTCTGTTTTTAATAATATTTAAGTGTGTAATTTTAATAAACCTCTTATTAACATATTTGATTTTTTAAAATGTATAAATATAAACCTTCATGTTGTTTGTTATATTTTTATTTAAATATAATAAGAGGAGTCTGAGCCTCCCTGTCCGTATTAGTGTTGGAAAAAAAGGTGTCCGTATTTAAAGGGGTTAATATTACCATTATAAACAAAAGAATTTTAATGTTCAATATAGCCGTCCCCAAATTCAATGCAATCCCGAAAGCCTCTATTTTTTATAAATAATTTTCCATGTTTTGTAGGTTATTAATGTCATGGAGACAGTTACTTCGTTTCTCAATTCGTCAACTTTCCTGTTTCTCCTAGGCTATACTACAGTCAGCGCCGGATTTAGGACTGTGGAGGCCCTTGGGCAAAAATGAGAAAAATTTACTCTACTTAACAAATCTATTTTTAAGATAATACAAATTGTAAATTAAAGTGCAGTTCTTCGAAAATAAAATACGAAACCAATTTCACCATAGGTTTAATAAAATTGAGTTAGATGCCCTGTCATTAAAGTTTTTGCACTTTTCTAGATTTGTTAATTGTATTTTTATTTTACCCAATAGCCTTTATAAGTTAATTAAGTGGGTATATACAGTAAATATGAAAGTTTAAGTATTACTTACTATTTAAATACGGTTACTTACAAATCATTATGTTTTAAATTGAAGGACACAAATACATACATAGATCTAGCGCCTACTCTAGAAGAGTTTTGGTGCAATGATAAAATTGTTTTTTTTAGGTCTTTAATACCATATTAAAATTTGGTTAAATTTCAATGGTCGCACATGTTTGGGTACTTGGGGGGAAAATTATTTAACATCTAACCCTTTTTTCAAGATCACTTTATACAAGCCTTTGTGGGTATCATTAATTTAAAAAAAGAGAGAAAATTAAAAAAGTATAATATATGCTTACTTTTTAAGATATTTTAAAATGCATACTAAAAAGAATGGTTTGATTCCGCAAGGATTCAAAAATGGTAATTTATAAGTTTGTGTTTAAAAAGGGTAAACTAAATATTTTTATTTAAAAATTATATCTTTAAAGGGTTAAAATTTGAAAATTGTTATACGGAAATCTTTTGGTTTAGTTGTTGATAAAAGTAAAGTATAGATAATTTATGGGTAATCTAAATAAAAACAAATAAAAATTGCGGGCATTAACATTTTTATAGCGTTGACCATATAATTTAGAATTGCGATCCTTTGTAATTTTAAGATGGGAATAGCAAAATTGATGACCGCAGATACTTAAATGTCTTTTATATTGTAATAAACCCATCTTCTAAACTTATGTCATTAATTTATATTCAATGTGTTATTTTTAAAAGTGATACACCATATGAGCTGTTGGTTTGGAATCTTTAAATAATTAATGTATGTAAAACCATCCAAATAGATTTTAAACAAACAATTAAAATTACATAGGATTTTTGTATTTAAAAAATAAATAAACATAACCAACAGCTTAACAGATACTATTAGTCCGAGAAGCCAATACAAAACCAAGCCAATAGATACGCATTAAAACATTTTGACAATTTCATATTTTTTTCAGCTGAATTATTGTTTAAACTTAATTTGATTATATTTTAAAGTAGTAAATAAAGAAAAATAAATAATTTAAATAAAAATGGCTGCAAGCCTAGAAGAAGTAGATAGCTTAATAAAAGAAATGTTTAAAAGTTTATTGCTGAATAAACTATAAAAACAATTTTGATGTCAAAAATGTGATTAAAATCTTTACAAAGATCATTCTGAAGAGTAGTTGTCTTTATAAAATTATTAAAAAATATTATTTAAATCAATAATAAAAATATTTAAACGATGAGCTATGCTGTCATGGTAGCATAGAAGGTCGAGAAATGTTAAGCGTCCTGCCAGGTATATAACAGCCAGATATGAGGCACTTATTATATTTTTAAATCAAATAATGTAAATTTATTTGTTGAAGTTTTTCCTTAACATTTAAAGTGCTTTCAGCATTTTCGTCCAAGAGTGGCTGTCCACTACGTGTCTCGGATGATTGCTCTGAGAAAGTGACTTTTCTTTGTAAGCTTGTTTATGACAAATTGTAAATCTTAACAGCCCGACGTCAGTCAGCGTTTCGTTCAATACTTTATTTGCGGCTTCGTCATTTTTTCTGAACCATTCACCAGCATTTGTTTTTCTTTATACGTGCAGACACTTATTATTTTTTTAAATTAAATAAAGTTTAAATTTTATTTTAGTTAAAGTTTGAGGTGGACTGAAATGGGTACAGTTATTGGACCAAAAAAAAATAAATAAAATATCCGTGCCAGGTTATCCACATCGAGGCACATGTGTAATAGCAGTTTTATCTAATGAATAAAACATTTTAAATTAATTTGATGGATCGGAGCTGGTATACGCCTTTCTTGTACCAAAAAAGATTATTGAAGGAAATTTTTACAGCCAAAATAACTTTTTAGCTTATATCTTCTTTTATTACTTATTTTATTAAAACTGTGTATATAACCTTTTTATAGAGCTTACTAAAAATGCAAATTTTTTGTTTAATATATATTTTTTGGTACTCTTTTGGTTTTTAAGATATTTGCGTTTTTTATTTTAAATTTAAATCGTTAATATCTCAAAACTAAAAGGGCTAAAAAATTAAATGGATGTAGTTTTATTAGACCAGTAATTTTAATTATTTTGCCTTTTTTTTCCTAAAAATCAATAGTTTTCGAGTTATATTTAAAAAACGATTTGTCACAATTTTTGGCGTAATAAATGCAATTTGAACCCGCTGAGCTGAGGCAGCAGTGCGGTTTTGAATGGACTATAGTTATAGTATTAACAAATGTTTAACGTGTATCCCTTATTTATTCTGGTTTTTTATGAGATGGACTCCCGGACTTCTATGAGAAATCTATCAAGTCTGAATTTTGCTAATGAAATAAGGATATATGGTATTTTGGTCAGCATTGTTATACCTAGCAAAACACAAAGGTAGTAAAAATTAAGATTTTAGTTTTCTTTTGCAATCATCCATAATAGATAATTGGTAGTTTAAAATGTTTTCTAGTTTTATAACTGGGTTATTAACAAATAAAATTTTTATGAGTTTAGGTTTGATTGGGAAAACGATTTAATTTGGGTTGGCGCTATGATGGCCTTGAAAATATGATGAACGTTTTATGAAGTTAAAAAAATTGGTAAAATATAAAACATTTTTTATCTTGGAACAGTCTTCGAAGGTTTGGAAGTATAAATATTATCGTAACGTGGGTCTCTCGAGCAAAGTAACAGGTGAAGTATTAACACGGGACTAAAAAGGTCTGTAGGGGAAAGATCTGCCTCGCAGTAGGTTCTACAATTTGGAGCTGATGGAGTGAAAATTAAATTGGCTTATTTATTTGGAACAAAAGACGTGAAATTACCTGCTAAAGAGCCAGCAGTGTTCTTTACAGCTCATTGGTGGAAAAGAGAAGAAAGTCCTCTAGTAGAAGTGAAGTTTTTTTGATAAAATTAAATATGCTTTTAGAATTGTTGATGGTGGCATCATTCCCTAACCATGAGGAGATACTTCCAAGCAGGTTCTAATTTGGGTAACGTACATACAGTGTACATATATTAAGAGGGGAAAAACTTTTATGAACATGACATGTTTGTGTCAAATTAGGGTCATTCTTAAAAAGTATTGCACACAATGGTAGAAACTGTTCTGCAGATTTTGCCAGCTTATGAGTAAAGGATGAGTAATAGACATTTATTTTTAAACTAACATTAACATGTTGTCGAGTTTTTACAAAATTCAAATTATGATATATTGTTATAGCAGCTATTGTTACTAATTAATTTTGCCTTGAAGAATAATTTGACTAAGGCAGCTCTAAAAACCTCAGGAAGTCATACATGCAGATGAACTTAGCCTCCTATATAATAAATTACTACCATTAGAAAATATATAGGTAATTTTATTTAGATATTTATTTGTTCTTACCTTTCTTATGTCTGTTATATTTCTTCTGTTTGTTTTATCTTTGATCATTAACTATGACCTCAAAGTTTTAATAATTTGTAAAATTTTATGTTGCTTATATTCTAATAATTTTCCTCTTTCAACTGACAATCTACATAAAAAAAAAAATATTTTCTTGTACTGTTTAGAAGATAATATTTTGATATATGACAATTTAAAATTATTTTTATCCATAAATTTTAATTCTTCATTTAAGATATCTTGAAAAAATATGGGGTTCCTTGTACATAGAACTTTACATTATATTTTCTATATAACTAGTCTTAAAAATCAACAAACAAAGTTTAAAAATATTATTTTTATTGTTTTTAAATAACTTACAACTTTTATTTTAGTTAGGTTTAGTTAAGTTTATTTTTTGTTAGGAAAATAGATGTTTGGGCTATTGGCAAGGCCAGCTTTCTTGGTAAGGGTATAGACTTGTGTACGCACAGTCTACTGGCCTCCGAACTTGCAGAGCCCCTAAGAAAATACCCTTAAAACTGTATAAAAATAAGCTTACGAATGTTTTGGGCGACCAAACGGACACCATTTTAAGCCAATGTACTATTTTCCCTTTAGCTTTACAATTTCACAGATTTAAATATGTTTTTTATAATTAATCACGTAATATCAAATGAATCTGTCAAAATAATATGAAACTGTACTTTTAATTCTTGGAATAGTAAGAAGCAATTTTTATGCTTTCACACTTAAAAGGTTGTTTTTAAGGACAGACTGATGAAAAAATATTATGGAAAATCGCGATCCCAAGAAATGCCAAAAAACATACCAAATAGTTTTTACAAACAGCTGCTCTCAGTGACATCTATAGGTATATCGTTATATAATTTCTTTAAAAAAATTATTAAATAATGAACTATTTCGTAAACACTTAACATTGGACATTAACATTTTGGACTAAATCAAACTAGTTTAATTAATGTTCTTTTATTTAAAAGATAATGCCATTACATCTCAAATAACTAGTAATAAAAAATAAAACACTAATAAAAATTATATTAAATAAAAATATTTAAAAATACATGTTTACACACAAGGAGCGCAATGGGATAGAACGTTTCTATTTTTGTATAGCTTTAAAAGATACTGTCCTTTCACATCTCAAATTTCTAGTAATAAAAAAAATTAAAACACCATGCAATAAAAATTACATTAAATAAAAAATATTAAAAAAATACATGCTTACATACAAGGAGCGCAATGGGATAGAACGTTTCTATAGCTTTTATAATATTCAACAAAAAAATTTTTGAATAAAAACAACGCGGATTGTGTTATGCCAAACTTAATAAAATTTTAAATCTGAGTCAGCTATGTGTTTGGCTCTGCTAAAATTATTTTAAATGGTAAAAGCTCTGTAACCAGTTATAATACTCAAAAATAATTGAAATATGGTAGTCACTGTATTTGAAATAACATTTATAAAAAGAAAATAAAATAATAAAAAGACTAGGAATTATTACCCTCGAAATACATTTTGTGGTCGAGCTGGTGTAGTGACAGCATACCAAAGCCTTTCACCGAAGAGGCTGGTACGCTGTGGGAGTGCAAAGGCAAACCACTGGTAGTATTTGCCCGGTAAACCTCTTACATGTATTAAAGGCACGTTAAGCCGTGGCGGTTTTTGCACATCTGTAAAAGCAGTTGGTACAGTAAGCAGAAGAAGTACACTTGGTTATCTAATGGAATCAGATAGTCCTCCAGTCTGTGACTACTCTGTAACTATTATGTCTATCTTTTCTCTGAAGCAGAGGCCTCCAAAATTTTAGCCCAAGATTCACACTACTGACTAAGTCCTATACACATTAGCCCACTGATCATACCATCATAATGTAATTTTGAATTATACGCAAATTTTGTTTTTGGGAGTAGCTGAGATCTCAAAAGGGATGAGATCAGCTTTCTGCAAACAGCACATAATCAATTAAAAAGAGTAGATTTGTTAAAGAAAATAGCAGATTGTACATTTGCACTTGGTTTGTTATTGTTGATATTGATCAATAATAATGCTTGTCTTCAGATATAATAAAAGCGTATTCGAGAAAGTTCATTTCAGAAAGTGCCTAAACTTAAAAACATAGAAAATGTTTTGTGTAAATTTTAAGACTTCAAATCTTGATGAAATCGCAAACGTCAACATAATTTTTTTTAAACTTTAAATAAAAATAGTTGATTTGTAGTATAGTAATATTTTTAAAGAAAAATATCTAATTTTTTTAAAGTCTTTCACTCACACAGTTTGATCAGTTTCATAAGTTTGTACGTGGCATTTTCTCGCTTTAAGAACTATTTATCTTTATAGCAACTTATCTTCAACCTATCAACTTAAATTCATTAAGAAAAAAAATAAAAGATTCAGGTTAATTCACAGTATGAGCATCTGTGCTCTCTGACTGATAATTTGACACAGCAACTTTGTAGACGAACCTGTAATCTTAATAGATGAAATAGACAAGAAATAAGTTAAAAGATTCTTTCTTCTATCACTAATTGGTACTTTATATCATTTTCTCTAAGTGGCTTGTTAAATTTTTGCAATGGAAATATGGTATATTATTTAACATGAAAACATAGGTTGCTTTGTGGAAAAATGCACAGTCTATGAAAAGGTTCACCGATAGTAGCATTTTTTTTTATATTATCAAAACCTTGAAGCCTTGTTTTTTAACGTTTTGTTCATCTTGATAGCTCCTTTTTTTGAGAAGATATTAAGATTTACGCTAGGAGATGTTTACCCTTAGTTTTATGTAAAAAATAGAAGTGATGCGATACTTTTTTGGCGCAATGTAGTTATAGAGCTTCGAGTAGTTTTTGAAAATTTTATTAAGAAATGTAAAATTTGGTAGGGAAATATACAGGCAAATTATTAGTACATTTTAAAGGAAAACCGGTGTTGTTCAGATTATTTTCTAAAATAGAAACATGGTTGAAAAATCACAAATATTATAATAATATAATTAATATATTAAAGAAATGTGAGGAAATTTTGAAGATTAATAAAAATATAAATGTGTTGTATTTTAAAGTGCAATGTCCAAATATATTTTAAAATATGTATACAGATTTTCAATAAAAATACATTTAAATAAAAAGATAGTCAAGACAAAAATATTTTTGTTTCCCCAAAAGCAATGTCCTTCTTCTACAAAATGCAATAAAAATTGGATCCATTTTATAATCTTCAAACCACACTTACAAACACCAAACTTTAATAATTTAATTTATTTATTTTAAAGATTTAGAACCCACAACAGATGAAACACTCTGGTTAATTACATGTAATTCAAATAATTAAAATATGACTTGAAAAATATACACATAAGTAAACAAAGATTTATGTTAGTGGGTTAGGATCACTTAAAAAATTCAAAACAAGGAAATGGTGCGTCATAAAGCAATGTACAGAGATAAGCTTATGTACATTTTCATGATAGAAGAGAACAAATCGAAGCAAGACCCTTGTCGGTCTTTCTATTTCTTATAGAGTAGGGTTGGGTGATTTTCTGTTATAGACAACAAAAATTTCTTCTATATGGTGTTACGGAGTCTTCACTCATTTGATCCACAATTACAAACAATTATTCCATAGAGTACAGTTATATAAATTTCATCAATCATAATACAGGGTTTAATTTTAATTTGTGAAAACTATGTATGTTATTTATATTAAAATTTTTAGATATATTTTTGTATCATTAATAATAGTTAAAAAGTTCAATTTTATTAATATATGTTGGTTACTGTGTATCATAACTGGTCCTGAAAACATCTGATTATTATTTTTATGATTTACTTATAATAATTATATAATGCCATTTTTACGCTTTAACGGACTTTTACCTAGTTCTTTATATAAAATAATTGGCTATACAAAATATTGGTGGTACAACAGTTCATTTTTAAAATTATCCAAGAATAAAATATATTATCTGAGTTCTTGAAGATGGTCATGTTTTCGTATGAAGAAGCTTTTCAAAGATAGTGCAGATAACCTGTGAAAATTAATTTGAATATTAAGGCCTAACAGCATTTAGTGCAGGCACATTTAAAAATTGGGGTAAATGGTTTATAAGAAGGTACGAGTAGAAGATTTTTTTTGTGTTTAAAAATAGAATTGAGGATGGAGTTATAAGATTCAGAAAGGTCAAATTTATAAACCAATGCCACCGTGTTGACGCAGTAAAGTTGTGTTAGTGGAGTATAGAGCTGGAAAGGATCCTTAAAACGGAATCGATTTACGACTCTGATCCTCGTAATCACCAGTATCAGAATTATGATTCCTTTTTTAAGAAAAAGGAATCGAATCCAGAAAATCGATTCCTATTTATCGACTCATGAATCCGGATCAATTTTTACAGTGAAAACGTCACAAATGGTAACTACAATAATGAATATCACTATAATCCAGATGATTAATTACGTCAAGAATTTTAGCATGGAGCCCGAGCCGCGATATACAATTTTAGCCTCATTTCAAAGTGCTGTAACTCTTAGTCAAATTAGTTTTGGGGTAAATATTCTTTCAATATAAATATGTTATTTCGAGATCATTATGAATTTATCCTCAATGCACATTATTTTAAAACTTGCCATGCTTGTTTTTCATAAGGTTTTTAAATGATTCTTGAGATAACCTTAAGCGAGCGATATAAATTGGACATCTTATTGTAATTTTAAAGGAAGGTTTACCAGTACCGTTTAATAATTTCTTGCTGATGGAATATAAAAATGTATTACAATTTTAAATTCATTTATTTTTTGGATGACACCCTGAATGAAAATAATTAAATGTCCCATTATTTGTCCCATCAGAACTCTTCATGATGCAAGTAAAATGGGTGTTTCGGTTTGATACCACACTCTATGGTTACGCAAAAAAATGTTTCATTTAAACCTGTTTCTATTGACCTAAAAAACAACATATTTTTAAAGTTAAAAATCACATGTTAGGTGTGTTCTTGTTTCACCAATAGATGCGATGGTTTTAAAATTCATTATCTTAATTTCTTGGAAACAATGCAATACGGCGGATTTTGCATTCGTCTCAGATTAAAATGAGTAAGAAAGTCCTAACCCTTTTGAATCGGATCTTCTCAAAACAAAAAAAAAATCGATTCCGGATCATTTTAAAATTATGTAACGAATCCAGATCACGAATCCTATTTTTGAAAAGTAATCGTTTTGGATTCGATTAAAAAAGGATTCGATTCCTACCCGGCTCTGGTAGAGTATAATTTATTTTGCAATAAATTTTAAAAAACCCCATTTTAAAAATTTTAAAAAAAAGTTTTTTTAAAAAAATTTGATTGTTTACCAATTTGTTTATGGAAATTTTATTTGGGCAAGATTGAATTATGTTTCTTATTGTTTTTCATAAAAAAATAAAAATATTTTAAAATATATGTATTATCATAAAGTCGTTTAATTTAGGTATAGATCTAACTTTGATAACAACATATGAAAAAAAGCCCATTAACAAAATATGATATATAATTTATTTTTACATTGGTTAACGGGTGATTTTTCCAGCAAAGGGGCCCCAAAAAAATTAAATTTTTTTTTTATTCATCCCACATAATTTGTGAATTTGTAAAATTTTTATAAAATTAAAAAAAAAATTTGTTTTTTCTACTTAATCAACTTTTTTTGTTAAATCAAAGTAAATTATATTATTTACTATTTGAAATATTTTGAGTTTTTTTTCAGCGGGGGACCGGGAAAAATAAGCCAAACAACTCTTCGTTTTTTTTTTCCCAAAAAATACCTTTGGTAATATTAGTCTAAAATACAATCCCCCCACGCTAATTTTTCGTAGAAAACAACCAATTTCTGAAAAAAAAAAAAGGCTGGCAGGTATTATAGCTAATATAATTATTCATACAAGATAAGTCTTAAGCTATAAAATTGATATATGTTTATACAGACTGCCAAAAAAATACGGAAAATTTTTTATCTAAAAAAAATTTTTTTTAAAAAGTTCATCTTTTGCGAAGAAAAATGTTTTTTTTTGGGGGAAAAATTATTCAATTATGCTGGCATGGAAGGTAAGAGTTTTTAACAACATTAAACAAACATATGATGTGGCGAGCTGGGTGGCAGCGTTTTCCAGCCTCTTAGCCATGACACAGCATAGCTAACTAAAAACACTATTACTTGAATTTGGGGGGAAAAAAACCCGGGCATTTTTTTTGCGCAGGTTCGGCAGCCATTTTTCTAGGATACGTAGGGGTTTTTTTTTGGGGGTAATCCGGTAATCGTTTACTACCTTTTTTCCCCTATCACTGTCCCTTTTTTTAAAAATTAAAAAAAAAAAGTTAGATAAATGGTAACAGCCGGGTATCCTCGCGAAAAAAATTTTATATATGCCTCCATTATTTGGAAAATTTTTTCGTTAATAACCCCGTTGTTGTGGGGGGTTTAGGTTATAAGATTCTTTCTTTTTTTTGTGATTATAATTTGTGTAGTGGAAAAAAAA
>JAHBCN010013547.1:0-24226 GCA_019359885.1 Listronotus oregonensis | reverse complement strand
CGGACGCCGCAATCGCAACAGCGGTATTTTTATGTACTTCAAAATTCTGGAACTCAGAATGTGCTAAAAAAAATATGATAACTTTAATTCCCCGTTTAGGAACAGGAAAATGATTCCTTAGGGGCCGGAAAAAATTTTTTTGAACGCCGTAATCGCAACAGTGGTATTTTTATGTACTTTTAAATTCTGGAATGCAGACTGTGTTTAACAAATTTATGGCCAACTGGAATTTTCCGTTTGGGACCGGTAAAATGCCCCCTAAGAGCCGGAAAATCATGTTTCGGACGCCGCAATTGCAACAGTGGTATTCCCATAAAATAATACCCCTGACGGGATTGAAAAACCTCTTCTCTGCAAGTAGGACTGAGGTCGAGAAGGTTCCATCACTCTCGCTTCACTCCTTAATTCAAGAATTACTCCAGGTATCCAAAAGATTCTGAATGGCCAATTCATCGATTCCAATTTCTCTATCTTTTTTTCCATGCATTTCTTTATACTTCGAGTACAATCTAGGTTCCAGAATTTAAAATTACAGAAAATTGCCACTGCTGCGATTGCGGCGACCGAAACACAATTTTCCGGTCCCTAAGGAGTCATTTTCCCGACCCCAAACGAGAAATTTCAGTTGGCCATAAACTTTTTATGCACAGTCTGAGTTCCAGAATTTAAAAGTACACGGCATTAGAACACGATTTTCTGGCACCTAAGGGGTCATTTTCCCGGTCCCAAACGGGGAATTTTAGTTGGCTATAAACCTTTCGTCTACAAATTCAACTTTGGCTTAAGAATGCAACTTTGACCTCGCACCCTACCGGAATCCATCTTTCAGGCCCTATAGAGGCCATTTATGGCCCTTAGGGCCAATTGCAGACGTGAAGGGCCATTTCTGAGCTCAAGATCGGGTTCAGCGTCGAAAAATACATGGAAATACATATGTCCGACCCAAAAGTCCGAACATTTATTTTTTTTGTGGGACTGTGTAATAATTCAATTTTTTCTGTTTCAATTCAATTCTGAGAGCTCTTTAATTTAAACAATTCTCAGAATTGCCTAAATGTAAAAAAAAATTAATTACTTTTTTTATTGATTGATTTACATTAACTTAATTTTTACATTTTTTTACCCGTACGTCATTCCTCATACAGGCGCCATATATTTAGTTATTTATTGTGTAGTACATTTCGTAATATGTTTTTTTAATCTAATTCTTAATACTCCATACAACCTAAATTTTAATTTAAAATCTATTATTTTTTATTAGCTCCATATTTGTCATTGGTCGAGGGAACAAGAGACCTCAAGAAAACATGGGTTTCTCAGCAAGAAAAGGACGTCCTCAAACAATAGCTGAGAATTGTCTTTATTTTCCACATTCTAAATTAAAAATAAAATTAGGAAATTTAATAATGAAATGACAAGGTATTTAGATTTACTACCGTTTAAAATCTTTGTTTAGCATATTTTTTTATTATCCGTATGCCTCCACATCATTAAACCATCTAAACACCGTAATTAAATTCATTAAAGCGATAAATGTATCCAGCGGGTCCGGAGGGCTCTTGAAAAATTACCAATTGATACCCATAACGATTTTCCTGGGTAAACACAATTAATCTTTCTGAACATATTGCAAGTTTCGTCGCGGCTTCGAAGAGCCCCAGAGCACCCCAAATTAGTGATGGCACATTAATCCCATAGTCGCGCAAGCACCATGTTCTATCATCTGCTTTTCTGAGCAACAACTACCCCGTAGTGCTGGATAGTAAATGTACAGGGAAGTATTTGATTATTTTACATTAAAAATAGGAATTAAGGTAGTTCACTCGTAAAACGGCGTTTCTTAAGAATTAAATGGAATTAAAATAAAAGTTTATTTAAACTAATTGAAAAAAACAACGATTTTTTTATCGTTTGGAAAACGAGATATTAACAATCAAATTGTTTATAATTACCATCTTTCATGTATAAAAGATATGCATTTATTTAAGATTATCTCGAAAACCGTTCTTACGATTTTTTTAACCAATGCAATATAATTCAAAGAATTAGAAAAAAAAACTTGAATTTTTGATTGTTTTGTTAAGAAGATTAATTTTTTAAAGTGTTTAGGTCTCTGTGTTATTAGGTACACTATTTTATTCTTTTTTTACGTAATCGCTCTTATGGAAGGTGTATTTTAGGACTAGGTGGGTCCAAAAATAGTGTAAAATACTACTGAATAAAGAACAGACCTATTGTGTTGTACAGTCTCCTACAAAATTAAAATTTTCCGGGATTAAGGACCTCCAACTTTTGGTAAAGCGAATTCGATCTTATATAAAACAGCGCTAAATTTGTGGTCCATTTAAAATACTGCATCACGAATTAAACTAAAATAGGAAAAAATATAATGATCCGTACTGGTACTAATCAAGGGAATTCCGGCGCATTCAACAATCAATGTTTGTTAGAGAGAGATGGGCGAGTTCGGTGCGGATGACATAAGAAACGAAGATAAAAATTTTCATCCATCGATTTGAGTTGTGGGCCGCATATTTATATCTATCACACGCTATTGCAAAGCGAGCGATGCCCGAACGCAGTTATAATCTATCATATGTTTTGCAAACGCGCCTCTTTAACAAGCACATGCGATCGCCAAAAATGTTATCTTTCCGATTAAATACACTAGTAAACTGTAGTAGTTCTTAACCTGTAGTTGTGGTTAGTTGTTATTGTTCAAAATAAAGGGTAGTTTGTTGTATAAATGTTGGGTCAAAAGTCAACGTGATTAAAAGTAACTAACCTCTATTAATGCGATATCTCTCTAATGTTTATACAACAAATTACCCTTTATTTTGAACAAGGAATAACCCCTTAAGTTTTTCGTACTTATTTTAAGACAACCTGTATAAGTTTTACCGTTGTTTTGATCAGATGTTTCTAAATGTTTAAAAAGGTTTGTTTTTTATTATTTCATTTGATAGTTTCATGTACTTATTCATGTTAAATAAAACTTGAGAGATTATTGTTGTTATTATTTTGATCTATATAGTACTATTAGGTGTACTTCTTTTATACTGTGGTACTATACATTGTGTAAATAAATAAGTGCGAAAATTCAGGGTGTGATTCTTGGTTAATTTTAAGAAAAAAACTTTTTATGAACGTATGTCCTAAAAGTCCTAACTTTTGAGATACAGGGTGGATGCACAGAAAATGCATACCAAATTATACTACAATATCTACAGGGATTTCACAGATATTATAAAAAAACATATGTTGTTCTTAAATATTTACCACCCTGTATCTCAAAAGTTAAGACTTTTAGGACGTACATGCGTTCATCTAAAGTTTTTTTCTTAAAATTTGTTTAAGAATCACCCCTGATTTTTTCGCATTTATTTATTTACACCCTGTATAATAGGATACAAAATCGAGTTTTGAATAACAAATTTCCAATAATATTCAGCATAATATTCATAAAAAAGATGCGTCTTTTAATCTGGAGGTGTTCTCACCTCCATATTAAAAGATTTCTGTTTTCGCTGGGAAATTAAAATACAGTTTATTTAGCGATTACAGGTGACAGTTATGAAGGCGCGTTTGGAATAACATGTGATAGATAAGAAACTACGTTCGGCTCTCGGGATGAGAGATAGCGTGTGATAGATATAAATATGCGGGCGGGCCGGGCTTTACTTACTATAAGGCGATACTTTTGTCGACGACTGTCGCAAGTGAACCCTAATTTCTTTTGGGCGGATTAAAGCATTTTACAATTTTAGTTACTTTGCTTATAACTGATGTACTTTAAAATTTATAATGACGGCTCTTGACCCACAATTACAAGTAGGGCATTCAATCCCGGGATCTCGGTTCCCGGGATCCCGGGATCCCGCCTAATTTTTCAGCCCCGAAATCCCGGGATTATCGTCCACTGGTCCCGGGATTTTCGGAATTAATTTTTCTTATTATATTTTTTTATATTGTACAAAAGTGTATTGACGTAACTTTGGCGCCTGAACTCTTTTTAACCGAATCAGAATTCAACATAATAAGAGAAATAGTCCAAATATTAGATCCTGTAAAAACAACCGTTGAGGCATTGTCTGAAAGAGATATGAATTTATTTAAAGCAGATATTGTCCTAAAATTTATGCTATCTAAGATAAAAAAAATCTCCTTGAAGTACACAGTTAGAAATACAACTAAGAACAAGGATTAGGCAACGTCGGACAGTTTTATCTTCAATCCTAGGATATTTACACACGCCGACAAAAAAACAGACAGATAAACTTTTTATAGCACCCAACAAGAAGAAAATTGAACAAGAAATATCCAAAATACTAAAAAAATATGTAAACTCTACTGGTTCATCTCCAAGAGTAGAAAATGTAGATTTGTTTGAATGAAGATGAAGATGACGTGCCCCTTGCCGATTTAATTAAAAAAAAAGGATGTGAAAAAAAGGTCGCTTAAAGAAAAATTGAGAGATGCTCTGGAAAAAAGTACATGTTCAAAACCTCAAGAGAAATATTATAATATGAACATATCACAAACTATATTCCAGGAAATGGAATTCTTTGAAAACGGTTCTGAACGAGGTTTTTATTTGCAGTTGGCATATGATATGTTAATGACGATTCCTCCTACCAGCGTCGAATCCGAAAGGACCTTTTCAATAGCTAGTATATTATGCAATAAAATAAGGTCTAGTTTAAGTGACAACACACTAGATCAACTCGTCTTCTTAAGACATTTTTTTAAAAAACAAATTTGATTTTAAACGTTTTTTTTTTCTGAAAATTTCTTTCTAAATTTTAATAATTTTGTTGTTCCTTTAAACTAGGATAAGATAAGACGTTTTCATTTTGTATTAGGTTATGTTATGTGTTATGTTGTTACCTAAAATAAAGAATTTTTAATGAAAGGTGTTACTTAGCTATTAATAGGAAAAAATATTTTCACATAATTAATTTTGGTGGAATCCCGAGATCAATCCCGGGATCCCGGGATTTAAAATTGATTATCCCGAAATCCCGGGATTGCAAATTCCTTCCGGGATTGAATGCCCTAATTACAAGCCTTTGATTTAAACCTTATTAAATCTAAATATTAAAACACTTTTTAGTCTAAAAAAGTTAATACATCTATTTAAATCAAAATCTTATTTTTTTCGATTTGCCTAATACAATTGGCCTAATGTGATTATGGGAGTATTTTTTTCGATTTCGAGTTCGTTTGGAGAAAAATGTATATAACAAGAATCGACAAATAATCCGTCTCAGAAAGGTCAGGAACATTTGAAAAGAAACGGTATGTGAACAGAAACTAAGAAACGCATTTTTTTCTAATTTGATCGCTCATAACGTTGCAAATATTGGTCGTAGTGGAAAGTTGCAAAAAGAAAAAGGTTTCATAATTACTTTTTCTAGAAAATAGGATAAGTTAGAAATTTCAAAATGCATTAAGTTCGTTGCAAAAGAGTCCAAAAAAAGGCAAAAAAATAGTTTTTTGCATAATTTTTTTGGACAGTTTCGATTTATCTCAGGACATTCATATTTGGCAGAGAAAGACTATATACCATGAGGAAACATCATGTTTATTTCGTTTAAAGTTTTTGCACAATAATTTGGTAAGCCAATTTTGTATTTTTTTTTTTTTTTAGTTAAGAAGCTCAAAATCTCTAGTGTATGTGAAAAAATTTTGAATGTCTAATTCATATTTCCATGTTTTTAATTGAATGTGCAAAAACTATCCAACCAAAGTTTTTTTGATCAAATATAAAGGTTCTTGGTTTAAAAAAAATTATTCAAAAAACCATGTTTTCTTACTCTTTTTTGTTTGGTTGATAAATAATTATTTGACCGTTTTATCTTTTATTTTAATAAGTTCGGTATTTTTTTTTCACCGCAAATCAGCTAAATAATTTTAAAAAGTTAATCATAACAATAATTAGTATTTTTTTTGCCTAAAAAACTACTAAATCTTAAATCTACCACTAAAAATGGAATAAACATACAAATAAAATATGGGGGCAATTTATAAAACATATTTTTCCCATTTTGTGGAATTTTAGCAAATGCAGTTTTATCTCCATAATGATCGTTTCCTTTTTAAAAACTGTTGATCCTATGAAACATTTCTGTTAAAATAATTAGGATAAGAAACTGGCATATTTGGTGATAGAATGGAAAATTTACCGCCTTTAAATGGTAGGCAGTAAGTTAACAAACTGTTTTCTTTTTAATTTCTCAAAGGAAAAATGTTTGCTGCAAATAATTGTCAATTCAAACAGAAGTTGGAAAAAATACAACAAACATAATTGTTAATACGCATAATCGTTATATTACCGAACAGCTATATTTTGTTTCTCTTTAAGATTACTTAAAATTGCAAAATATTTTGTTACAAAAACACAAATAATATTTTTTTAAATGTTATCGCTTTTGTTGGCAAAATTCACATTTACGTCATACCTTTATGAGAGAAATTGACACGAACCGCATTGATAAGGCGTCGAGCCGGCGCCGGCGTTGCAAATGTATTGATAAAAATTATTTAAAAAAAAAATTTTAAAACCCTTTCACTAAACTTCCCCAGTGCAAGTAGGGTATTGTAAAAAATAGTTTAGAAAGGTAGTTAAACTTGGTAAAAAAGAGTTTAGAAAGCTATTTAAACATAGGAGAATCAAAGAAGACCGCTATATAAAAATCGAAAGTTTTGGTTATTAACTGAAAAACAAAAGACGATCGGTAAAAAAAATGGTGGCAGAATGTTCGTTGGCAAAAAGTGTCCTAATAATGTTATAATTTAAAACATATTAAAATTAAAAAAATATGAATCACATGCAAAAATAAAAATCGACGATTTTCACTTTTTCGCTAATATTTTTAGAACTAAATTTACAAGAAAAACTTAATTGCACAGACAAAAATAAGCATTAAATCGGCTAAACCTTTCGCTACTTAAACGATTTTTTATCTTGTATACTAAACGAGATAGCAATACATGTAGACTAAATTTGTATAGAAGGTTGTCATATTTTAATGTGTAGTACATGTCCTAGACTAGACATATCGTGGCGCTCATTTAGGAAAACATCCAGTCTACAGAATAATAACGGAAAAGTTACAAATGTTGAAAATCCTGTATCTACAACTTTAAAACAACCATGAGTTTTACACCTAATAAATTAGAAAAAAAAAAAAAATACACGCTTTTATAGCAAACCGAACTAAAAACTAAAAAATAATAAAATAATTCAATTAAATGTTACAATTATTTTATTGGAAGCTTTTAACAAAATTAGAGTTATAAAAATTTAGTAAATTGTACCCTACGCTTTTTTACTATTATTGAATTATTTTATTATTTTCTACTTTATACTTAGTTTGGTATGCTATAAACTGTATAACTGTAAACTTATTCTGTAATTTATTTTCTTATTTTTTACTCACAAAACAACATCAAAAGTAATCTTAATCAAGATTCTCGATTTTTAGTATATCTTATATTTGTCAATAAATCTATTATGGCAAACGGATCATAACAAAATTCCATATGGAATAAAACCCTTTTCCCAAAATATATTTTTTTGTCAGTAGCATGGATTCTAGTGTTTGTTTTGGCCTTGGCGAATGCGCAAGTATTGTCATGCTAAGAAAGTGGTATTTTTTTTTATTCTGATGATTCTTGTCGGGACAATAGAACAAAGTTATAAAATAATTATATAGTGATCGGTTCTTGACCCCATACACATTTTCAATTTAATCAGACTTCTTGGAATTGGTGAAAAATAAGGTGAAGGATTTCGTTACATGGATACATGTATACATACATATATACATAGACGCATAGATACATACACTGCAACGCAAAATTAAGGGATATCGTTTTTTTAACAGTGATTGGAATGTTAAATAGTTCGTAAATAACAAACCATTTTCATTACTTTTTTTAAATCAAAGGTACATTAATCTATTTTTAAATTATTCGTGGGGAAACATTTTATTACAAAGTAGTTTAATTGTACATGGTGAAACATAGAGGTGTCTTACAGGAGGTTTTTTATTTCACGTATGAGAAATGAGTGACACCAGTCAAACTTCAGGCCAGTCAGGCAGTGTTAGCAATCCTGAAGAGTGCCAGGGCCATAAAATTATTGTAAAGGCATAATAGTACATAGTAAAAGAAGTATAATTATTATAGTATGTCCACTACAATTGTAATACGGTTGCTAACACCAGTGGTTCATCTATATGTAGATTTCGAAATTCGTCTCTAACTTTAATAGTTACAAAAGTATGCATTTTTTTCCTATGCGATGTCCATTTTCATTTTAAATATCATGGTGTTGGCCAGGTAAGCCACAAAGTGATTACCATGGTTACTTTACACATTGATGACAGTTTACACTCTGGGATACATTAAAACGGGTCGCAACTTCACTCTGATGCATACGAGCATCTAACATACCCAGAGCTTTCCGTAGTTCTTCCGGACTCAAATGACGTCTAGGCATTTTAAGTGAAAAATTATTCGTATTAAAGTAGCGACCTTATTCTAATCAATGGATAAACTGTCATCAGTATGTAAAGTAACCATGATAATCACTTTGTGGCTAAACTGGTCAACATCATAATATTTAAAGTTAAAATGGATATTGCATAGAAAAAAATGCATACTTTCGAAACTATTAGAGTGCGAGACAAATTTCAAACACTATCGAGTAAATAAACTGTGTGCCTTGTACACTAGGGAAAAACTGAAGTTTGACTGCTGTCACTTATTTTCCATAAGTGAAATAGAAAACCGCCTATGAAAAATACTTTTTAGTTTACCCTGTATAATAAAACTACGTTGTAATAAAATGCTCCCCATGAATAATTAAAAAATAGATTAATGTACCGTTGATCTTAAAAAAGTAATTAAAAATGGTTTGTTAGTTTCCAAATTATTTAACTTTAAAATCACTGTTTAAAAAACGATATCCCCTCATTTGCGTTGCAGTGTAGATACATATATACATAAAGACATAGATACATACAGATCAAGCTTATAAAAACGTGGTAAAGGGTATAATTCGTCCCTGTATTATAATATAGGGCGTATTTTTCAACCTCGGTGTAATATCAGTGTCCGAATGAATTAAGCTCTTTATGGTAACTGCATACTGATCCAAATTATATCGCCTCAATGAATAACCAGAAAACTAACCCTTATTGGCTCTTGCTCTAGGGCGGAATTTTCCTTTTCGTCAAAGTGTTGGATGTTTGTTGGTTGGATTAATAGTGTCTATTGAGCGTGTTTTATTTTATTGTTGGTGTTTTTTGTCTGCTTTTGTTCGCGTTGGAAATGTGCAAGTAGTTCCCTTTATGTCGTATTTATTTTAGGAAGACTTTGAATGGATTCATGGGATTTTTTTGGGAGGGATTAGCGTCAGTTTTAATCCATCTTTTGTAAAATATGTTAGTTGTGCTCTTTGAGCTCTGGTTGCGTGGACTCGAGCGCTTTTTTTGCTCACGCGACACTTTTCTGAATGATGAATAAATTAATTGCTTACATGGATACTCTTGTTAGTATAATTGGCTTAATTTTTTGGGTTTGTAAAGGAATATTATGAATGCAAATACTTTTTTGACGTTACAGAAAACTTAGTTGTTGAAGCTGCTGCTGCTAAAAGCGTTTCAGTTGATGTAAAAGTTGGGAATCCAAGATAAATTTGATGAAATGATTCTGATGATGGTTTTATAAAAAATAAACCGAAACGTCAATCAAAGCAATTTTTTAATTTATATTACAAATTTTAAAAGAATTGACCGAAAAACCCAAGAAGAGTAAAACGTCTATATATTTTTTAATATTGAAATAGCACACGGAAGCTTAAACCTTAAGTACCAAAGTAACGTGTGTGTCTTTTGATAATTAAGAGGCGGTTTATTAATACGGAACTCTAAGATTTAAGGATTCAGCAAGAAAATACTTCTGCAAGCAGAATATTCTACAGTCTAGATACTCTAGGAGTGAAGAAATAAACAAAGTGGCAAGTTTAAGGCCTCTTTAGATGGGCTGTCAAGAGCACTTTGTGTTACTTTATGGGAAGTCGTCAAGAGGGGGATAAAATAGACCAACTCCCTCAAGAAGAAGCACTAAAATACCCATAAAAAGTGAGAGGTGCCCAACAACTTGTCGGTCGGCAAGTAAAGCAAGATTTTTGGTAAGAGGGAAGTCATTAATATGCAAAACGCTCTTCTTTGAATGAAATCCACAATGCAAGTCTGATTTGGAATACATACAGAGTATGCACATTAGAGGAAGAAAAATATATCGGACTCGAAAGAAGAATCTTAGCCTTTTTGCAGCTGCTATGGGCTGTAAAAATAAAGTATTTGTTTTAATTAAGGTTATTTTCAAAACTTAGATCCATAAGTTTAAATCATCCTTTATTATATAGGACTTGGCCGTTCATATGTAAAGAATAGGTATTTGCAGACTTATTTCGCGACAGCAGATATGATTGTATTTTTAATACATTAAACCGGAGAAAATTTTTGGTGCCTCAATTTTCCTAAGGTTATTTTTTTAATTATTAGGCCTTAAAATGCTCAAAGAATTTTAAATAAAAGCTATAAATTGACACTACTTTTTTGAAAATGAATGTTTTTTTTTATTCTTTGTGTTTTCTTTTTGTCTAATATTATTTATGTTCACATTATTACATTTAACAAAAAGGCAAACACCAGAAAATAGCTTACACATATTTTGTAATTAAACTAAAATAACCCTTTATACCTATACAGGGTGTTTGGCACATAAGTAGACATACGTAAATCTGTTATGCGGTCCACCCAGATATTTTGACCTAGACCCAATTTTTTTTTTATTTTTAATTTTCGAATTTTAAACTGAAAACACTTTTTGAAAAAACATGAAACTGGAAACATTTTTATTTAATTTTATTCTAGACTAACACTAGAGTTATAGAAATTTAATAATGCCGGGGCCATATATTTTTATATATACAGTATAATCGCGTTAATATGAATACAAAAAATCCTGAGGCGTTCATATTATGGAGATTGTTCATACTAGTGAAGGTTAAAAAAATGGGACCTTTTATATGTTTTCTACATGTAAAATAAAACGCAGTACAATTTTGGAACTCAAATCATTTATTAGTATTAGGTTTTATTTAAATTTAGCTAATCTTTAATAGAAAAATAGGAAGTTAATTTAGACTGCGTTTTTTTAACAGAAAGATTTGCTAAAACAGCTCTTTCGTGGATGTTTTTTAGCGTTATAATATCACTGGTGCCCACAGTGTTTTGTTTAGCCCACTCTATTGCAATTTTTAGAGCTTGAGCTGCCTCCTTGTGTGAAACTCTAAGATTTATATCCTCTTGGTCACCTTCTTCAGATTCACTTTCAGTTTCAAACTCTGGCATTGCTTCTTCGGCTATTGCATCTTGGTTCCAGACTTCCACGTCTGCAGCTACGTAGTCAGCCTAGTTTTAAAAATAAACTGCATTATGCACCTAGACAAAACTTTAGTGTTGATCTTAAAATTAATGCTCAAGAAAAATCAAGACTAATCTTGGAAGAACAGAAGGGGACTTACTTTTAATGAAAATGCTTTTTTGGTTTTGATTTTAAAACTAAGGATAGTCATGTGGCTTCATGATGTTCTTTGTGTGAAAACAAGAAGACTGTGCATATTAATATCAAGCTTTTGCATAATAACATCAAAACTTACCGGTTCTACAGCTTGAAGGAGCAAGATTGTTTCTTCTACGACAGTGGCGGTATCTGTCTTATCCTTGAGTTTTTGCCGTAAAACTGATAAAGGCAAGTTGTCGTCATCATCCTCTTGCTCTAGATTGGCATCTGTCAATATATTTTGCCAGCATTTTGTAATAACCTGGGCACTTAACTTCTTCCATGCAGCTGCCAAATGCAAAATTGCATCTTTTAATGTAACTTTTTAAGGGCTGTGCCTACCGGATCCTCCCCAATGACAATCGAACTAAGAAGACTATTCCTGTAGTAGAGTTTGGTAAGCCGTAATATATTTTGGTCCATAGGTTGAATTAAAGGCGTAACGTTTGGTGGCATAAAGATTACGAAAATCATTCCATCTTTAGTTTTTAATTCTTCAGCAGGTGGATGAGAAGGTGCATTGTCCAAAAGTAGGATTGCTTTTTCCGGTAGATTTTGAGCTCTCAAAAAACATTTGACCTAAAATTTGCATACCGCAATAAGAAAAATATGCAGGGAAAAATCAGTGTTAACTTACCTCAGGAACAAATTGTTGGAAAAACCAATTTTTAAAAATTTCGGCTGTCATCCATGCATTTTTAGTGTTCCTATACACCAGTGGATTATTGAAATTTTTGAAACACCTAGGATACTTTGATTTCCCGATGACTAATGGTTTGACTTTATGAGAACCTGAAGCATTAGCACAGCCTAAAAATGTGATTCTTCGTTTGGCAATTTTTAGTCCAGGAGCAGTTTTTTCGGCTGAAGATACATAAGTCTTGTCAGGGAGCAATTGCCAATATAATCCAGTTTCGTCAGCGTTGTACAACTGGTGTTCATTTAAATCATACTCTTGAATCACCCTCCTTAATTTTTTTTAAAGGGGTCGACGAGTTCTGGCTGACTTGAAAGTTTTTCTCCACTTATTTTTAGAAATCTTACACCGTAACGTTCTTTGAATCGTTGAAGCCATCCATCGCTTGCTTTAAAATTACAAATGTTCATTCCCGCGGATAAACTTAATGCTTTTTGTTTAATCATTTCTCCAGATACTGGCATGTTCTTTTCGCGTTGTGCAATGAACCACCTATAAAGTTTTGTTTCCAATTCTGGAAGTTCCGTTTTTCGCAGTGTACATTTTTGGGTAGGCTTTATTGTATTCGCTACTCTTTCGACAATTTTTGCTTTTTTGTCTCTAATTGAACAAACTGTAGACTTCGCGATACCATATTTTTTCGATAATATGGTTACATTCATTTCTTTGCTAAGGTCCTCCAAAACTTTGGCCTTTTCATAAAGGGAAAGACACTTTGATTTTCCTTTTACTTTTACCATTTTACAAATATTTTTACCACTCAAACCACCTAGATACTAAAAACAGTTAAACAACCACCAATAACAACCGTCAAACAAAATTGTATCTTCCACACTATTCAAAATTCCGAATACTAATGGCCCGAAGTTATGTTAGCCCCGCCCGAAGCATGAAACTACAAGTTTTAACGAGTTGTTCATACTATCGAGATTGCAAACGTTCATATTACAGAGTAGTCCATACAAAAAATATTGTGTTCATATTACTGAGTCATTCATAATAGCGCAGGTTCATATTACCGCGATTGTACTGTAATTCTATAATGGAATTACAAGCATTTAAAATTTAAATAAAAGTTTCCCACGAAAATGTATCTACGTCATAAATCGCTAACCATGAGCGTGTTCTGTGTTAAATGATATGTTAAAAATTTTGAGAGTTACAGGGAATATAGGTATATACAGTTTAACAAAGCTGAATCTTATTTAATATTTAAAAAAATACATGTGACTGTACTAAATTGTTAATTTACAATAGAAAAAGTTGTAAAATTCACATTTTGTTATTCATTTATAAAACATAATATGTTTCTTAAACATACTTGAAACAATCTTGTCTAAAGCTATTATGTTGCCCTGAAAAGCTATCCAATCTAACAATCATAAAAATTACATAAAACTCCCATTTTATTAAAGCACCCACATAAAAGTGTCATTTAATTCGTCGTCTAGGCGTCGATCGTGCCGCAATAAATCTGGATCGACCACATCTTGGTCGGAGCAATTAAACCGAGGGCCTGTGACAAAGCTTGTGATTGAGCCCCACTTGAGCCGGTCCGCTGAGTTTAATCAATTCACATTCACGTTTTAATCATATTAGGCTAAAATAAGAGGGTGCTCCACTCCAGATTTTAATTGTATGTGAAAATATGGATTCTGGGACAATATTTTTCAGTATAGGTTTTTTTAAGACTGGAGATTTAAGTGCAGGGAGTCCCATTTTCGACACTATTATAGGGTATCTCCGTAATTGTTGGTGCTATATAAAAAGAAATATCTGCGCCATGTGCTCCATTCGAATCAAACTTAAAATGGTAAAATGGAAATTTGAATTTTTGCTTCCTTAGAAGATACGAGAAAAAATAAAAACTCAGTTTCAGTCAGTTTCAGAATGACTCTATGTTTTTTAAGTTACAATAAATACACAAAAAAATTACCACACTTTTATTGGCTTTAACTCTATGTGTAACGGCCATCAAATTTTGGGAAATTCTGTTTCCATTTCGTAAAATAGGCTTATGCCACCTTTTACTAAATATAAATACATATTGAAAAACCTAATAAAGAAACAGATGTCCGTTGTCAGTGTCTAAAAATATTTTTTAACAGGCCAAACTTAACTATGAATTAAAAAGTATTAATTATTTATTATATTGAGCAGAGAGGTTGGCCAGAAAGGGATGTGGCTGAATAGCTTTAACATCCCAAAGAGTACTATTCATTTTGTTAAAAAAAATGGCAGGAAACACACTCCTTTGAGAGAAGAGCTGGAAGTGGTCGCCCCAAACTATCGAATCAAGAACAAGACAATAATTTAGTGTATGTTTTGAAAACCAACCATTTAAATCTTTAGTTATAGCAAAAATGGAAAGCAATTTTACAGCATTGGTTAGAACGGCATTGCAAAAAATAAGGCAAATATCCGAATTGCGCTGCCACCCGGCAGCCTTAAAACCGTTTTTAACAAATGCAAATAAAGACCAACGCATTGGATTTGCTCTACAATTTTACTTGAAACCTTCGATTTTTTGGGAAAATATAATATTTACCGATGAAAAAGTGTTGCAGTTGTGCTACAATGGGATACTTAAGGTATACAGGCCTCAAGGAACACGATTTGATGAAAAATACCCAAAAGGACAGAACTAGTGGGCAATTTTCGGTAAATGTTTGGTGGTGGCTGAGTGCACAAGGACTTGGTGTATGTTCTTTTATCGAAGGAAGGTTCAATGCGGAGGTATATATAGATCTACTACAGGATATCATGCTTCCTTTTGTACTGGATCGATTTCCGGACAGAAATTTTATTTTTCAGCGAGATAAGTGTCCCGTTCATACGGCCTCATACGGCCCGGCAAGTCGATAAATGGCTGGAAGAGCAGCGTATCAGGGTTTTAACGTGTCCCGCACATATTCTGGATTTAAATGTTATAGAAAATGTTTGGGGCTTATTAGTTAAAAAAATAAATAGGGAAAATGAGTTTAGGCCGCAAAATGTAAACGAACTTAAGGATAAAATTTTAGAGGCGTTAAATGAGTTACCAGGAAATCCGGACTACGCCCGGGATTTGGTCCATTCGATGCCTGGAAGGCTAAACTCTGTCTTAGAAAAAAACGGGACCGCAATAAAATATTAAATTTGTTTGAGAGATATTTAAGTTTGTTTGAATTTATTAAATTGTTAATTAATTTATTAATTTGTTAATTTTTAATAGCACATAAATATTTTCTTTTACCTTTTGCATTATTTATAGTAATTATAAGTAAAACAAGGTAAAAAAGAGCGATTTACAAAAATTGGCAGAAAAGTCAAAATTTGTCAATTTTTTTGCCCAAGATTTAATGGCCGTCACTGTACCTATGTAACGGAATCTTTTACCTTAATTTTCACCAATTTTAAGAAGTCTGATTAACTTGTATAGGGGTCAAAAGCCCTATTATTATTTTATAACTTTATTTTAAGGTCCTGCCTAGGATTATCAGAATAATAAAAAAACACTTTCTTAAAATGACAATACTTGCGCATTCGCCAATTTTGATATTGTTTTCGGACAAAAAATTAATAAAATAAATTATAGTTTAGAAACCAAACTAAAAAGTAGAAAATAATTTAATTATAGTAAGTAGTACTAGATTGGAATTTTGTCACTTGTTTTTAAATAAATCTAACAAGGATAGTTCTCTTCAAAAAAAAATATTTGGTTAGATCAAATGTCCACATGGCAAACCTGTTCCAAAGCTATAATTTTTTTTAACAAAAGCCAAGTTCGAGCTTGGTCTTTAGGACGGCAGACAGACAAACCTAAACGTATGCCGGAAAGTTTGCGCCATATTTTTTTTCATTTCATTTTAACGGTTTAGATGGCATATTGAGTATAAATTGTTCCAACATGGCTATTTTTGCACTTTTTAATTCTATTTTCTAGTTTGAACTAGAACTAACCGAAGTCATAATGTAACGGTAAAACTTACTAATAAATCACTATTTAAAAGGG
Source organism: Listronotus oregonensis (assembly GCA_019359885.1). Taxonomy (NCBI): domain Eukaryota; kingdom Metazoa; phylum Arthropoda; class Insecta; order Coleoptera; family Curculionidae; genus Listronotus; species Listronotus oregonensis. Next base: position 7,895 of record JAHBCN010013547.1, on the reverse strand, counting down.
TATACTGGATACGATTCGTCCCTTTGTGCATCGATGGGCTGACTGTCTATAAGTAAAAGAACTATCGTTTCGAAAAAAAAACAGAAAAATCGTAATAGCTTTTCTCTGTCATAATGTGACTTAGAACATTTTTTTGGTGTTTAATATAAATAAAAACGTGTTTTAATGCAAAAAATAGTTTTTTTTAATTAGGTTTGTTAAATACCCCTTTTCGATCTGGTTGTATATACAGTGTCAACCATAAAGTCCGCATTAAATGGGATATTTTTCCCAATTAATTTGGGTATTTTTTTTGTCAGAAGTTTTTGCTTAAAAAATTATGCCCAATAATGTATATAAGGATGATCACGACTTTTTTTAGCTGTTTTTTTTTTCAAAAAATTGCAAAATGAAGCACCACGCACCATTTTTCAGCTCTCTAGAAAAATTTTAATTTTTCCCCAACTTTTTGTAGTTTTCTACTATATGGATAATCCGAATTTATTTAAAACCCTCTAAAATTATTTTTTCATATGACAATTAACTTTTAAATGTAATCTTGAGACTTAATGCTGGTACAAATAATTTGTACAAAAAAGAAAATTCCCCAATGAAATAGCGCCAAACTTGATGCAAATATGGTAGCATTTTTACAAAAACTGACAAAACACTTAATTTCTGTTTGTTATTAAATAATTACAATAAAAAATCGGACAATGGTACAAAATTATTGTTAATTTAAATACTGGTAATAAAAATGCTTTTTCAAAACTCTAGGTGCAACGTTAAAAACATACACCCTTGCATTAAGGATTGATCGTAACGCAACATAGTATAAGAGTGCCATGAAAACAATTGAAAAAACATAATAAAGCAAAATATCTGTCACGGTCAAAAGGCAGTTGTCAAAAATTGTTTATTTGTGTTATTTTATAATTTTGTTTTCCTAAAAAAATGTTAGCATTTCAAGAGAAAATTAAAATTGTACTAGTGAATTGAAAATGGGTACGTGGGTGTAAAATTTAAAAATATGTAACATTTCCCTATAGCATTTTTTGATATTTTAAAAAGTAATGCTTTCTTTTGCGATTTCTTTAAAAAAATGTTAAATTTGGCAGTTGAAAAAAGTAACGTAAAATACATTATTTGGCATGATTTTTAAAACAAAAACTTATGCAAAAAGAAAATTTACCTAAATTAGATAAGTAAGCCTGTATAGTTCTTAGCGCTCAAACTTATTTATAGGTCTATAAATCTATCAAATACCTTTATACCTATTTCAAGTTTATCTTCTTTTTTAGCAAAATTCAAGAAATTGGGATACCCGGTGGTGCATCGCCAGACTGGCCATAGGAAATCCCATGTAAATATTGAAATATTGGCCCCCTATTGAATTTACAACAAAATTGTATTAGACTATTTTGAAGACGTTGATAAGATTAACTCACATTCTAAATTTCTTTTGTTTTCTGATAAGGCAATTAAAAGTTATTTAAGAAAAACTATTTGTAAAATCGTTGCATACCTGCTACATACCTTAATGAACCCACCAGTAATAAATAAAATGTCTTGTCAACTTTTTAATTGACGTTTTACGTTGTATTAGTTATTTTTAAATATTTTACAGTATTGAAGAGAAAATAACAATGATTAAATGGTATTACATGGAAAATAGTTATCGAAGAGTATCCGACATGTTCTCTACGTTTTTTTTTTCTGACAGACACATTCCAAGTAAGACAACAGTTCAAAATATCGTTTATAAGTTTGAGACAAAAGGTACTGTTATTATTAAATGCAACTGCTTAGAGCGAAATAATAATGTACTCGATGGAAGAGCTCAAAAGAATAATGCCGATTTAAATGTTTTTCTTCATGTAGAAGAAAATAAAGGAATTAGCACCAGGCTTCTTGGCAAAGTTGTAGAAAAGGATCACAGCACAAAACCTACGCAAATTAAAGAAATATGATTATTATCCGTACAAATATCAAAGACATCAGAAATTAAGGGAAGGCGATGAGATCCGAAGAGCAGATTTTTGTTTTGAAGTTATGGAAATGGCGAATAACGATAGGGACTTCTTACGCAATATTTGTTTTAGTGACGAATGCACCTTCACATTAAACAATTAACCAAACGTTCAAAACATCAGATACTGGAGCAAAGAAAACAGATTTTTATCTACAAGGACTCAATACCCTCAAAAGGTAAACGTTTGGGCGGGTATATTTGGACATCGGGTTATTGGACCTTTTTTCTTGAATCACAATTTGGGAACAGAAACTTTTTTAGAATTATTACAAAATCAAGTGGGGCCGGCATTGGAAGAAATTGCACCTGGCAATCAAAACATTTGGTTTCAAATGGATTGTTGTCCTGCACACAATTCACGAGAAGTAAGGGAATATCTTTAAAATGTTTTCAATGGACTTACTATAGGACCAAATTACACCATAAATCGGCCAGCTAGGTCTCCTGATCTTTTGCCAAACGACTTCCTCCTTTGGGGTCATATCAAAAATGTTATTTTTACAAATTTGAGTTATCAAAATTTAGAAGAATTAAAAATTTCAATTTCAGCGGTGTGCGATCGACTATCGGCATTTCAACTTCATAATGTAAGAACTGAATTTTATAACCGTTTAGGATATTGCTTAGCAGTAAACGGAGGTCTGTTTAAGCATCTAATTAAATAACATTAGCTTTTAGTTTCAATGTTTTGTGTTTATACGTATTTTTAGACAGTTTTTAAGTGTGTTTTTCACCTTCCTATAAAATTGTTTAATAATGTAAAAATCTCATTATGTAGTTCAATGTAATTACTTGTATTAATTAAATGATTACAACCATTATTTTCTCTTCAATACTGTAAAACATGTTGAAATAACTAATACAAAGTAAAACGTGAATTAAAAAGTTGACCAGACATTTTATTTATTACTGGTGGATTCATTAAAGTGCGTAGCAGGTATGCAACGATTTTACAAATAGTTTTTCTTAAATAACTTGTAATTACCTTATCAGAAAAAAACGAAATTTAGTATGTGAGCTAATCTTATCAACGTCTTCAAAATAGTTTAATACAATTCAATAGGGGAGCCAATATTTCAATGTATCAAAATTTACATGGGATTTCCTATGGCCAGTCTGGCGATGCACCACCCGGTATAAACTAAATGCACCTTTAAAAAAGTGTTCTAATTTTTCTCTAATTCACTACTTTTTAAAATCTTAAACGGGTTGGTTTGTCTGTACAACAATAGTACAAGTTTAAGACAATGGTTTTATGTAGATGGAAATAAAGCATCAAAAGAACTTTAAAATTATATTGCGTTTTAATCTGAACAATAGGAAATCAAATTTACTGATTCGCTTAAGCCGAAAATAGTATCGAAAAATATAATCACGCCAAAAGCATTGTTCAAAAAAGTAAATGTCATCCTAATAATTGAAAATCGAAAGGTGCGGTAATTAGTAAAGAGATGATATCTAGTTCAAAAAACTATAGACAAAAGTTACCCCATATGGTTTTGGTGATTGCTACCGTATGCTCTACACAGCTACCACAGGGTGCTTCTTTTATCCCATGAAATGCCGGCATGATGAAGCATTAAATAAAATACCATTGGTGATTGTTTCTTTTATTTAACTGTGTATTTTGAAAACGAATTATATTTTTTGTAATTGGAAGAGTATAAGGCGCAAATAGATTTTACCCGTGGGATTACATCATCCTTTCCACTCTGAAGTCAATAAATGTTGGTTTTAATAATAAAATTGTGAACCTCAAACCACATACAGTCAATCACAGACAAAATGATGCAGTTGCATTTAAAGTAATTTAAGTGCCAACTGGAACCCAAAAAATTATTTTAAATAAACCAAATTAAGTAAAAATAAATAATCAAATGTTAGTTAAAAACGGATTTCTTTATTTTGACAATAAATGAATAAACAAGAAAATTACGATACTTTAATATTTGGTCAGCATTATTTGATCTCACGGCCAAAATGATGCATGATTAAATAATACCATAAAATATAAACAAAATGGTCACTTAGTGACATCTAAACAACTTTTAAGAATTTCCCCCCCTCTTAATTATCAATAACCTCTTGAAGACGTTTTGGCATTGATTCCACCAATTAATTTGTGTATTCTTGGGATATCATATTCCATTCCTCCGTTATTTTTATTTATATATTATTTCTATTATTTATTTGTCTTTTGTATACTGTGTTCTTTTATTGTGTCCAAAGATTTTCGATGACATTCAAATCAGGCGATTGGGCAGGTGTTTTGATAACATGTGGGCAATTATAGAGTAACCATTCACAAACTAAGTAAGAGGTGTGTTTGGGATCATTGTCATGGTAAAAGCGAAAGGTTTTATTAATTCCAAATTTTTCTGCACTAGTCCAAAGATGCTGCCTCAGCATATTTAAATACATATACTGGTTCATGGTACCCTCAATACAATGGATACTGCCTACCCCAGCAGATGACATACATCCGCCAGACTTGACAGTGCTTTTCATGTTTTTTTTTTCTTTCAGCTCTTCATTTGGCTTTTTTCCAGACAGTTATTTTTCCATCTGATCCGAATAAGTTTATTTTTGTTTCATCTGCGAAGATAACTGATTTCAAAACTTCATATTCTTATGAAGATCTTCGCGGGCAAACTGAAATCTCAAATTACTTTAAATGCAACTGCATCATTTTGGCTGTAAGTCACTGTATAACGATACACGGTGTACACTAGCGGTCACCCATCCAGTAACTAATCATCCCCAGCGCTGCTTGACTTAAGCGGGTATTTATCTTGACTCAAAATGAAGAAAGCCGAAAAAATAATCTAATATTAAAGTAATAAAAATCATTTATTTTTTATCTTTGGACAGTCCACGAAGGCTGAGGCCTAAGTGGTGAAAGGGAGCTTGTTTACACGGAACTTAAATATTTGGAGATTCAAAGGAAAAGAGAAAACTTTTGCGGGTAGCTGGTTCCATATAATCTGGACACTCTAGGGATAAAGGAACGTAGAAAGCGGGAAGTTCAGGGCTCTCTAACTGAACTGTAAAATGATGCATAAAAGTTGCACTACGTGTTGCTCTGCCAAAGGAGGAATTATACTGGCCAACTCCTCTGAGCAGAAGCCGTGAAAATATCTATCGAAAAGCGAGAGATCCCCTACAGTCGTCAGTGGCAAAAAGTTATTTGAAAAAACGTATTGTATTTTTTTTAAAAAATAACATTAAAATATAAAACACCCGTCTATTTTTTTTTTTTATTAATAAAAATAAAATAAATTTGTTTTTAAAAAAAACAAAAAGATTGAAATGTTATCTAATGAAAAAACGAAAATTCGTATAAATACAATATGTAAAAAAAAATCAAATTTTCCTTAATTTTTATTTTTTTCTTTAAAAATTTTAAAAATTGTTTTAAAACTCCGTTTTTTATAACTTTTTTTTTTTTTCTTTTTCCTCCGACCAAAGGTTTCGTCGCCCCTTTGCACGTTTTTTTGTCTATTTTCTTTTTAAAAATAATGTCCCCCCAGTAAGCCCCATTAAAAAAGGCTAGAAAATTTGAAACCAGAATTTATTCACTCATCAGCAATTACTAACACCTTGAAAAGCCTTTTATTCGTATTCGTAACTTTGGGCTTTTCCCAAAAGATCCTACGGGGCCCCAACCCAAAACTACTTTGGAAATGGGGTGGTATTAAAGTTTTTCCCCTTTAAATTTAAAAATCATTCAAAATTCTTTTAAGGGGTAAAATTTAACGTATTTTCTAATCTTTTTTTTATTAATTCGCACTAGTTTTTTATTTCTTATAAACAAAATAATATAAAAAAGGGGTTTTTTTTACCACTTTCTAATACTTAAATTTTTTTTTAACCCCGCCCCCCCTTTACCCGAACAAAAAAGAAAAAAAACCCAAAAAACCCCGGTTCCAAATCAAAAAAAAGTGCCAAAAAACCCAAAACGAAACCAGTCAATTCATTTTGAAAAATTTAAAAAGGGCTGCGGTCGCCGTCCCCCAGAAAAAAAAGCTTCTTGAAAAATTGCCCTGATGGAAGGGGTTTTGCAAAACCAATTACCACAAGGGCCAAAAACCATTTACATTACAATAAAATTTTTAATTTTAAAATCCCCCGGTAAAAATGGGGCCTAAAAAACTTGGGGGGTCCCCAAATCGGAAACGAAAAAATTTCATTGCGACAAAACAATCAAAACCCGTCCACCCCATTCGGGTTTCAATCATGAGGGGGGTCGGGTGTCAATTTAAATGGTAGACCTATAAAATCGATTAACGTTTTTTAATAAGTACAATGAAAAATAACACAAATTTTAAAGTGAATATTTCACTCATGATAAATTTTCCCAAAGAACTTTAAAATCAAAAAATTCAGGGGAAAATTTTACGTTGGAAAAAGTGGTATTTTTACTTCATATTCAAAACATGAAACAATCGAAAAGTTTGTTTGTTTCAATTGAAACGTCAAAATCAGCAAAAGAGTCGTTTTGGGCTTCGATGAAGAAAAGATAAAAAAAAATTAAAAAACGTTTCGTTATATTTTTTTTTTATTTTGCATGAAATTGGAAATTTAAAAAAAAAACATTTTTTTTATAATACCCCTATTTCTCCTTTGAAATATTTCTCCTAAATCCCCTCTGTAAAATTAAAGATATTTTTTTCAAATCAAATTAATTTTTTTATAATTATTATAAATAACAAGCTTTCCGAAAATAAAGGTAATTTTTAAACCCTTATTAGATAAAATACTAATGAAAATTTTTTTAAAACCCCCCCTTCCCGGGAACAAAAATTAAAAAAAAAATTTTTTTGTTGGCCCTCTAAACATCTGGAAAAAAATTTTGGGCAATTTTTTTTGTCACCTTTTTTGTGAACAAAGAAAATTAATTTTGGGGATTTTAAAAATTTATTTTTTTGAAACGAAGGGTTTAAATTTTAAAAAATTTTTTGGGGGGTTAAATTTTTTGCTAAAATGTTCAGAAGCAAAAAGGCATTTGGCGTGATACCTTCCCAAAAAAAATGTATAAGTGGGATAAGGGCTTCAAAAGGGCCAGAACATGTTGTGATTTGGAAAGCTCTGCCCACCATCAATTTACGAGCAACATATCGAAATGAAGGAAAATTTTTGAAAAAGGGCGATTTTTTTAAGCCCTTTTGGTGTGGTAAATCATCTTGGATCGTTCAAATTTTAAAAGGGTCATTCGGGTTCAAAAATTAAAACGTTTTGGGGCCGAAATTTTTAATTTCATGGAAAAAAGGGAAATTATAAAAGCATTATTACTATGTGGACTTGAATCATATAGGGGCCCCCAAAACAACCACCAAAAGGGAAATACCTCGCAAAAAGGGAACAGGCCCCAAAATCAATTAAAATCTTCGAAAACAAGGGCAAATTTTTTTCTTCGTTTTTTGTGGTGTAGTGCACTATAATTTTTTACCCTAAAAAAATCGGGTATTATTTGAATTTTGCGTCTTTCCACCATAATGCCCTCTATACCTTGGGTTTTCGGGCTTTTTAAAATTCACTCAGGTTTTTTCTCACCCTGTTTCGCCCGTTTGCTCCTTATTTCCTTTTTTCAAAAAAGAAAGTTTAAAAACAAGGGGTTTGGGGCAATTTATTCCCCTGAATGTCGTGCAAATACCGAAGCGACTTTTGGTGTGGAAAAAACGTTGGCCTGTATTTTTTTGGGGGTTATTTTTAAAAAAACAAAAAGCTTAAAAAAATAAACAAACATTTTATACCAACATTCACCTTGTTTTTTAAACCAGGATTTTTTTCAAAACCTATTTTGATATCCCCATTGAATTTAAGCTCCATCATTTTTGAAATTTTTTCTTCAACAATTTTAAAATATGCATAAAAAATTAATTTT
>JAHBCN010013546.1:0-24135 GCA_019359885.1 Listronotus oregonensis | reverse complement strand
TATATATATATATATATATATATATATATATATATATATATATATATATATATATATATATATATATATATATATATATATATATATATATATAATATATTCCTAAAATCATGGAGAAAGAACAACGAGAAGATTCTAATCTTGGAAATATGGTGAAACTTAGGGCAAAAAATTCAGAACAACCACCATATTAGAAAGTAGCTTTAAAATGTCCGAGATATAAAGGTTACTTGGCCATATGGGACTCTTTGGTAATAAAAAAAAGAGTCTAGAAAATTTCTAAAGGCAAAGCCGTACAAACAATACTACCAATCAAAGGGATTCCAGGAGTATTGCATGTGGAGTTAAGAAGACTCTTGAAAAGGTTCGAAAAAGTTTTGCTGGCTGGGAAGTCGTGCCGATGTTAAATATTGATGCAGAATATGTAAAGACTGCGCCTCCAGCAAGGGACCTAAGACACAAAGCCATGGCAAGATGAAGCAATACAATGTAGCAGCACCTTTTAAGAGAATTGCCATAGACATAGCAGGACCATTTCTAGTAAGTTAATCCGGAAATCGCTATATCTTGGTAGCGATGAATTACTTTAGCAAATGGCCGGATACCAAATTAAGAAGCTACCACTAATTCCGACGTACTATTTCAACAATGGATTTGTCGATATGGAGTACCAAGAGAAATACATACTGATCAAGGTAGAAACATTCAGTCCGATCTATTTAAAAACATCCATAATCCCCTGGGAATCCATAAAACCATAATAAATTATTTAATAGGACTCTTGATAACTACCTCAGAATTAAAGTCAATGATCAACAAAGTAACTAGGTCTACTGTATACAGCCGTTTTTATTAGCATATTGCTCCGTAGTTCACAAAACAACTGGAACGTCACTTGCAAAAGTCATTTTTGTAACGGAATTATTCCTTCCAGTTGACTTACTTACTGGACGACCTTTAAGTAATGAAAAACCTCCAAAAGATTATGTAAGTCAGCTGCAAAAAAAAAACACGAAGGAGTTTGTAATAAGCTACAAAAAGAAAGTAACCGCATGAAGTCCCGCTATGACGTGAAAGTTAATCATCAAGAATTTATGGTCGGTAAAAAAGTTTGGTTATACGATCCAAAAAGAACCAAGGGGCGTTCACCGAAACTCCAGAAGTCATTGGAGCCGCTATCAAGACCTAGAAGATACTTGATCGAGACGATCAAAACTTGGGAGAGGGCAAACAAATATTTTTAAAATACGTAACAATATTTAACAAATGTTCCGCGCTTTCTGAGAGGGAGCATATCTCAATTCTTGTCATATACATCTCTTTGAAGGATTTGCAGCAAAACCATGCCTGTCACCTTGTACATACAACAACTCTGGCTTTTTACAGATAAGGCTTGGTGTAATAATGCTATAATGTTCAATTTTTTGCATTTTTTTACTGGAAAATAAAAAAGCATAAATAAAAGCACATATGTAATAGCCTTTTTTAAGTGTTTTTTGTAACACGTATAGTGACAGGCAAAATTAAAATAAAAGATCAATTTTGTTATTATAGATACGTTACAAAAAAACTTTTTAATAAAGTTTTGTTTGATTTTTGTTTTTAAATACTTTTTTCCCGGACATGAAAATTTAAACTTTTTTTATTTTGTACAGCTATGTTTTTATTATTTTTGTGCCCACAGAAAATTCAGTAAAGGTTTTTAATTAAGTGCCAAATTTTTGTGTTTTATTTTTAAGAAGCTATATTTACAGCCCTATTTCAGCTTACCAAATTTACTTAAAACGCCGTCTATATGCAGTATTTACATAAAAAATACGCTCTATTGAAAATTTTCTTTAAAATTAATATGTTATGTATAGATTCATAAAAAATGCGTTTTTTTAATTTAAATTAAAATGTTAATTGGCATACATACCATATTTTGACTTTATTTTTTCTATTTTAATGAATGGTACCCAATCGAGCAGAACTTTATTGGTTTTTAAATTTTTTTAAACCCGGGGAAAGGGGTTTAGGTTTTTTAATTTAGGGAAGGTAAAAAGAATTTTTAATTTTTTTTTTAAAGATGTTAATTTGGAAGACAAAGCATAAAAATTTAATTTTTTTTTATCAAAAATTGAATTCTCCATACATTTTTAGGTCACGCGTTGAACCTAGATGCCGAAAAAATAGGGGATCTGAATTAGTTTATTGGCAAAGTCAAAAAAATATTTATCAAAGCTTCTTGACGAGTACAATTTTACAAAAAGCGACTACCAAATACACCTCCACAGCTTTTTTACCAGAATAAGAAACTTCAAATTTTTACGCCGATTATTTTGATGTAATTTGACGTAATAGTGGTTTCCGAACTAACTAATCCCAATTTACTTTTTACAAATGTATTTATAAATTTTGAATTTTTAAAATTTTTTTTTTATTTCCCAAATTTTTTAATATAAATCCAATATTATTTTAAAATTAAAAACATGATATATCTTGTAAGAGCTACTTTTACAATATCGTGTCAGCCCGTATGTTAAACAAAGATGCTGCTTCAAAAAATTTGCCTATAATATTCTTATAATATTTATACAATATTACTAAAGTCATTTTTGTTATGACCAAGGTTTCTATACATGCCAAATATTAGATGTAATAATCTATGTTCAGCTTTATTACTATTTTTAGTAGTCATATAACCTACCTTAATAATAGTTATAATGAGATTGTCCAAAATTAAATGGATGTTATACTAGCCATGGATTTGGACAAAATGTCTTACGGTCTAGCTCTGTTAGTCGTGGCATGAGGGCTGTAATATTTTAAAGATCTTACTACCCCTGTAACAAAGTACAGAATAAATATCAAGTTGTTAATTTTGAAAATCCTTTCTGGTAAATTTGTCACAAATTAAGAAATTGAAATTCCAAGCCATCTACAAATATAAAAAACAGTAATGACAAACTACTATGACCCCTTATAGAGAAATAAATGAAAAACCAGCCCAACATAAAGAAAACACACCATTTAAAAATCTACGGTATTCTTTAATAAAAAAATAGCTGAAACAGAGTTAATATGGTTCACTTACAAAAGTAATAAAGATCTTGGCAAGTTTGTAAACCTTACAACCGCTACTATAATCAAGCTATATAATTAAGGGTTAAAATATTAAAACAAAAAGGTAATTGAGCATAGAAAGAGTAATAAATTTAAAATTATATGTTACTTAATCCTAGATTTTCTAAAAGGGTACTGCTTGTTAAAAAGAGGTGTGCAACTTATCTGCGTGCCCTACGAACTGAGTCAACTCAAATATTAACTTCTAAACACACTGTCTGATGTTAGACTTCTTGTGCAGCTACGGACTGTCGTTAGCAGCTAAAGGAGCTTACAACTCCTGACTCAATCAGAGATTCTTCTGCTATTAGAGCTTTGCTGTAACAGTTTAAAAGGGGCTCACGTGTTCGTCACGGAGCCCCAAGGAAATCTTCCAAACTGTAAAGAGTTGAAGAATGTATAGGAAGAATGATATGTCAAGAAATGAAATGAAACCGGCCTTATCTGAACAAATATTAAATTACTAAAACAGGAAATAAAACGTGTCTCTTTTCAGTAGGTTGATGATTTTAGGAAAACGAATTTTATAAAATATTGTTTGAAAAGCTAAATAGTAGGAGGAAAGATATCTTTATAGCCTCAAGATGAGTGAAATTACTGGTGGTTTCTACAAAGATATCCTGAAGAGTTTTTTCCAAAACCAAAAATTGCCTTCGACAGCCAATAGTTAGACAGAGCGATTTTGAAAAAGGCTGACCTTCTGATGTTGGAAATGGTAAGTGGATATTTATTCACTTAGAGAGTTATTTATATAACAGTCGTGGACTGTAGTCTCTCAGAAATTGGACCGCTGAGAAACCATGATTTAAGTGATAAATAATGCTTTCATCAATACTCAATGGCACGAATAGATTTGCATACCAGGAAATTGCCTCACAATAAAAGAAATGACAACCATAAAGATTTACACTAACAAACAATGGCACAAGAGCCTCTGTGTATTATACTCTGAAGATTTTCCCACAAATGCTTTCAGGCTGCCGCGACCTGTTCAAATTAAAGCCTAAAGAAGATCTAATGAGATTATGCGTGGTAAATTAATGAAATATGAGAACGCTTAGAAATTAATACGCTTGAATGAGATATATCCCCATAAAATAACGATGTTAAGTCTTAATAAAACATAATTGTTACAATATGTTAAAACAATACAAACAGAATTTAAAAAAAAATGTATGTTTCTTGCAGGCTTTTATCCCGGGGTTGCCGGCTGTTAAAGATGCTAAATATTAAAGGTAGAGTAAAAGAGAGTGAATGGTATCACTATTGATAAGGGACAGAAAGACCGCTACTCCGTACAATCCTTTAAAGCCATTGCGCATGCGTCAAACGCTAGTTTTCTCAACCAAAGAGAATTTATAATTATAATATAATAATTTATTCTGATTATGGTTGTTTTTTTGTGTATCCAAAAATTATCAATTTTAGTAACGCAAAACAAAATTAAAAGATATGAAGGCGTGTTTTCTGTGTGGCAAAAAATGTAATGTACTTGACTTTGATAATGTATTATTTAAAGAGTGTTTGCTGCTGTTATTGTTTCGTCGTAAAAAAATATAAATTTCCTGTACCATTAGACCCATCGAGCGGTAAATCTTTCTCCTGATATTATTGTACGGTAAGTATACATAGAAAACAATCGATTAATTTATAATATAAATATTTATATATATATATATATATATATATATATATATATATATATATATATATATATATATATATATATATATATATATATATATATATATATATATATATATATATATATAATATTCATATAGTTTCAAATAAAACTATGATATCTAATATCCCAGGATGACGTGGTGAATGCACTCTTTAAAACTATAAAGAGAACATCCTAAAACTCTGATTTCAAAGATGCGTACCACCATCTTGATGCTGACACCAGTGGACGGCTACCTATACTACCCTATATCTCTTTCAATTGGCAGAGTTCTTCTTTAACCTCAAGGACCTCAAAACTTTTTCCATTCTTAGTATGAACTTAGTGCGTGTTATTCTGAAAAGGTATATATTTTTTTGATCTTCGTTGAAAAATATACTACTGGAGGCATTCGCCGCTTGGTCGGGCGAATAATGCAATATTTACTAGTCAAAAGTCACCAGTTGCAGTTTATTTATCAGAGAACACAGACTCCCAAGTGAATCAAACTCCGAAACTTGGATTTTAGTTCTGCTTTATCTGAAGGTTCTAGACATTGTGAGATTAGGCTGTATTTGAATATTTTGATATGGCACTCATACCATTTTTATGCTCTTCCAAATTTTGATTTCTCATAAAGAGTTAAATATTTTTATATGTAGCTGGCTTGAAGAGACATGATATCTGTGGCTTATATGAATTCCTTCTTCTGATCTTGTGCAAACTAAATAAAATAAACGGTACGGAATGTAAGTACCTACAGGTACTATGCTTAGACAAATCTGAACAGGTTTACTGTACCTCCTAAAATTCACATTATCGAAAATTGTTTTTGTTCACACTATAGAATTCTAAATGAAATATTGCGTTTCACATTACCGCGCGTGGTATCTGAGTACCTTTTTATTAATCAAAAAATCCTAAATGCATTACACTGCATCATATAGAAATATTTTATAATGTTTTCAGCTCGTTATTTAGAATGTGATCTGTAATTTTAATTCTGTTATTTTTAGAGAATCCAATAAGAAAAGTTATTTTGACATTGTTAGATAAATATAAAATTGCTTAAATTAATGTTGAACTTATGTTTGATATAACTATACATATCTGATTTTGGTGGCGTTAATGTTTAACTTTTATAAACGTGTTTTATATGTTCTGCTGTGTTCTTTTAAAAGTTACGTCATTATTAGCGTTTCTGACTACCAGAAGTGAGTTGAATAAACACTAAGATTGTTTTGATTTTGAGAAGACTGTGACTAGCAATGGTTAGGCATGTCCATCTAAATTAAACTTAAACATTATAGATATATGCTATAGACGGGCAGCTTGGCGACTATACTAAAAATCGCAACTAATCAAAATGATGATCTTAAGAACTATGAATCGGTAAATGTACTAGGCAATTTTAAATAAAATATATTATATAGCTGCTCTATTTTACCAAAACCTAACTCTTTTCAAAATTACTATACAAAAAGCTAGAAAAAAATACGTGTTAATTAAAGAAAATAACACATTTAAGGGGAAAATCCAATTAAACCACTAAGCTTAGAGGGTAATCTTTGGTTTATATATATATATATATATATATATATATATATATATATATATATATATATATATATATATATATATATATATATTACATATATATATATATATATATATATATATATATATATATATATATATATATATATATATATATATATATATAAGTTGAGAGAAGGATAGATCATAATTAGTTCTAGTTAAGAAAGAAAATCTGAAATTATTGGGAGTGCATCCTTCTGTGGGAAAACTGGCCTATGAGGCAGAAACCTTTTAGTTGTTTCGTCAAGCTTTCGTGTATATTTATACTTTCCTCAGGACTCACTACAAAAACAGAGTGACTAGTGCTAGTAGACCAACAACTAATCATTCTATATTTAAAGTTCTTTACCAAAGAGGTTACAAATTAAAGAGCCTGAAGACGAATGTATAAAAGCCCATTCAAGAAACCTAAGAGATTAAACACCATATTGCCAATAAAATTTAGGAAGGACAACCTTTGGTTGTTTTTGAAATAAAATAGAAGATTTCTTTTCACATTTTGAAGACAACCTTTTCCTGTTGAGAAACTCAATGAACACGGTCTTTGTTTTAAAAGCAAAAGGTAGAGTAAAGAGAAGTGCTGCACACCTGTCTTGGGAGTATAAGGATAGAAGGATAACCAGGAGTTGTTGTGGTATAGGAAAGGGATAGATGTTGGTTTGGTGAAGGTTAGAGTGATAGAAATATGGTTGACAGTTATTTCACCAAGAAAAGAATAATTACAAAATGAGGTAATGAGAAAAGGTCTTGTTCATACATTAGATTTTAGGTACCAGTGAATTACCAGGTAAATTTTTAGAAAAGTTGTTATGGGTTAGTCTTAATATACATAAGGAATGAAATGCTATAATTTGAGAAAACTTTTAAACCAAATGACACTTAACATTAAAAATATAAAAATAACGAATTCGCAAAGTAAACATCATACAAAAACAGATTGGACATTTTTTCTTGCAGAAACAAAAGGCAGCCAAAATCAATATCATTAAAGTGGACGGTCAATCAACCTAATTAATTTATCTCTGTATGTAATCTGAGAGCAGGATATCAGCAGCTTGAAGAGTTTTTTTGAGATTAATTGTTTTATTCATGGTATTGTTTTCTGGCAAATATGAGTCATTTCAAGAATGTTCTTGTTTGAGATAGCAGCTCATCCAAGATCCTCAGCACTACCCCAGTTCAATGGTGGACCAGTGGTAGGTAGAGAAAGGATAAAGGGACAAGAGGCATTGCCCTGAACAATCAATTCTGTGGGAGGTAATCTGACCTTCTGGTTTCTTGACGTTTCAACAATATAGCACATGGAACATCCCATACATGAAATCTTATAACAATACTACAGGACCCAAAGTTGATAGAGAGTTTTTGCCTTTGAGAGCACATCTTATTAAAGAACTGAGTTGTTTTTTACAGTTGTTATTTTAATCTTTAAAAGTTAAGAAAAATAGTGGTTAATTGATCTATAGGTTGTTTGTCAACAAAATAAAGAATAAAAAAAGTTGAGATGGTTTTCTCTCAGAGGCTTTGAGAAACATGAGGTTCTGGAAGGCTTAGAGATATATTTGGCTGTGATTGATCGAGCTGAGAATAAGAGAGATTGATACGTAGAGTGTGCACAATAATGTTTTCCGGAATATTGTACTGTACTGAAAAGAATTATTTACTAGACCTCCGGGTAAGAATTGTCCATCATAATGCCCTAAGTAAGTTCAGAGTTTCTTTTCTGTAGTCAGATATGAATTTGATGCTCAGTTTTCACACTCCAATAAGTTGATTTTTATTTTAAGAGGATGATAGATCGGAAACTTATGAACCCATTGACAATAAGGTTTCCTGTACCAAATGATTTAAGAATATTGTCGTTTGTTCTCTTGATTAGGCATGTCAAGGAATGAAATGCGCTGTTGTTGGCTTCCCTTCTACTTGAATAAATGTCGGTCATATGAGCTAGTGTAGGAGAAGCCTAATTCTGCTGCATGGACATCCACCATAAACACAATGTTACACCACTCGCAAGGAAACCTAGGAACAGGATGTAAATCTTAACAACAGGTTAAGGAAAATATTCTAAATTTGGAAATAAAAGCAACATTTTCTGAGCTTTCAATTGGGAAAAACATCTCGAAATTGTATCTGAATTATCGCATAAGCTACCTAATTATATAATTAATGAATTGATAAAACAAAAATACATTAACAAAACTGAGACTCTATCAAAACATCTATAATAATTTGAATTTCTAAAAACTATCACAAACAAATGAAATTAAAACAAAAGATACTTATTCCAAGGTGACCTGTGTTAACATAGATTTCTACCTGATGTAAAAACTACCCTTTTCACTTGATCTAAAATTAGCTTTATGCCCACCACTATTAGTTAATATCACACACTTACTTGCAGATTTAGAGAATATACTCCCTAAAAATTAACGAAGCTCAGGAGGATTGTCGCCAGGGCACAGTATACCACAATATCTAATAACTTTTATCTCATAAAAACTGAGATCATGGCCTTTGAAATATGATGAATCTGTGGGGAACCATTCAGGAACCATCCGAATTAAACATTTTATAGTAGTCCTGAAAGGCCGACTACCTCCCAAGAGGGAGTGATTGTTCTAGGGCACCCCTCTTGGTGCTTTATCACAACACCATATTAACACTGGTCACATGGGATAGACTGGGGTGTAGTGCTGAGGATCTTGATAGAGCTGCTTCTATAAAAGAAGACTTGAATGACTCATATTTACTTAGAAAACAATACCATGAATAAGAACATGATATCGAAAACCCTTGTTAAATACATATGGATAAGATCTCCTGATACACAGAGATAAATTAATTAGGCTGATTGACTGTCCAGCACCTGATGAGTAGTGGATTGTTGGCTGCCTTGTTTTCCTTACTTAAAAAATTAATGATAAATCTCAAGTTTTTGTATGATGTTTGCTGAATTGAATTATTTTTATACACTTTTTAAATGGGTAAATTTTCAGATTTTTTGCTTTTTAAAGTTTTTCTCAAATTATAGAGATTTAGAATTATAGAGATATATTAAGACTCACCATTAACAATCCTTCTAAAGTACCTGGTAATTCACTGGTACCTAAAATCTAACAGCAGAACAGACGCACTGCCATTGTCTGTTTTGTAATGACTTTTTTCAGAAAGAATTCACAACCATGTTTCATCTCACTTAACCTTCCAATTGCAAACCCAATGATTATCCCTTCGTTCGTTAAATAACTCACCAGTTATCCTTCTATCCTTGTCTCCTAAGACAGGTTAACTTACTTTTAAACAAAAGACCGTGTTCGCGTGGTTTCTCCAACGGAAAAGTTGTAAAATGAGAAAAGTATTTTATTTTATTTCAAAAACAACCAAAAAGGTTGTCCTTCCGTAGTTTTTATTGTAATAATATGGTGTTCCAACTAATATGCTCTGAATGGGCTTTTTCCTGTTCATCTTCGAGCTGTTTTACAATTTGTAATCCATATTTTGGTAAGGAACTTTAAATAGAATAGTTAGTTGTTAGTCTACTAACACTAGTCTTTCTGTTTTTGTAGTGAGTCCTGAGGAAGAGTATAAAATATACACGAAAGCTTGACGAAAAAAAAAAAAAAAAAAGAATAAGAGTTAGTTTTTCTTTATAATCTTCTAAATATTTTCATAAGACTGCAGAATCCATAATAATTTGAATTCTTTTCTAACCAGACAGTCGCGATCTATCCCTTCCTCTCAACTTATTTTAGGACATGAAAAGTTTTATGCCGACATCGAACAACAGAGAACAATCTGTAGAGGCAGTTGCTGTGCTATTGCACAAATCAATAATGGGAATAAGTTTGATGGTGGTAGGAAGAGTTTCTCTGAACTGCAGAAGAGAACATGTGTTTCCAAACATATTACATGGCACATCCACCATAAAAATACAATGTTACACCACCTGCAAGGAAATTTAGGAAAATAGATTTTAAACTCTTAACAACAGGTTAAGGGAAGAATATTTCTTCTAATGAAAAGGTAACTTTTTTCCTGAGCTTTTTTCAATTAAAAAAACAACATCTCGAAATTGTATCTGAATTATTGGGAAGAGCTACTAAGAATTAGACAATTTAATAACTCTGATAAAGTAAAATACATTACAACAAAACTTTCCACTCTATCAAAACAATTAATATAAATAAATTTTAATTTCTAAACTACCACTGTAAACAAATGAAATTAAAACAAGATACTTGAACTAAAAATTTCAAACATAGATTTCTACCTGATGTAAAAACTGATTTACTGAATCTAAAATTTTATTTTCTATGCCCACCTACTGATAGAAGTTAATATCACACACTTACTTGCAGATTTAGAGAATATACCAAAAAGAGACAGAAGCTTGAGTGACGATTATAAGCACAATAGTACTAAGATTTTGCTTGAATCCTTATATTCATAAAACCTAAGGATTCTAAGGCCTTTTTTAAATAAGACATTTAATTAAATGGAACATTCCTTAGAACCATCCTGAATGGTACATTTGATGTAGTGATAAAGGCAAATGTCACGGTTGCAATGTTAAAGAACCGTACATCGAAGAAAGCCAAAAGTCAGATGACTCTACTTATTATCAACATTGTGAGGATTCACTTGTATTAAACTTAAGGCAAATATTATTGTAAAGTTCTAAAAGATGGTTTATTGAGGAAACTGAGGCCTCTAAATTAAATTCATACAAGATATGGTAACATAGAGATGGATCTCTTCCTAAAATTCATAAGCGAACACAGTATGTGATCCATAGTTTCTTCCATGAACAGGCCCAACGGAGCATTAGCATCTTACGTTACAAAAATACTAACATCTGCTTGCCAATCCCAATAATGACTTTATGTTAGAGACTCCTTTTCGTTTAGCCAATTTGTCAACAATTTTTAGTTACCTAACAATTATATTATTGTAAGCTTTGATGTATAACTCTTCACTAATTTACCACCCTAGAAATAATGAACTGAATAGCCAAGAAACAAATGGGACCACATCCCCACAGTTCCGTAATGAACGTTTCTAGGTTGGAGGAGATCTTGTAGTTATTTACAAACAAATGGGAACCCACATCCACAGTCTCCGTAATTTGAACGTCTGAGGTTTGAGGAGATCTTTGCCTATTCTTTGATTCCAATGCAATTAATCTTTACTAATACATATTCACAAACAACATTTGGCACCCAATGGATCATTATTTCCCTTTTTAGTTAACTATGTTTTGGACAGACCTTGTTAAGGTTTGCCTGGATTATATGTTACCTTTCTACATACCTTTTGTGTGATATGTCGACGATCTTATCTTAGTCTGTTTACATTGGTGCAGAATTGAAACTGCTCCAGAACTTTTCAAATCTATATGACTGACATAGCAATTCACAGAAGAGAACTGAACAACAAGCAGTTCCTCTTCTTGATATATATAGCTAAGAGAACTATTGATGCAATATTCTTAAACCATTTGGTACAGGAAACCTTATTGCTCCAATAGGTTCATGTTTCCGATCCTATCATCCTCTTAAAAACAAAATCAACTTATTATTGGGTATGAAAACTATATCAAATTAACTTATTCCATCACAGCAGTTCCTGAACTACTATGGGCCATGATGGACAATTCTACCCGGAGAGTCTAGTAAATAAATTTCCTTTTCAGTACACAGAAAATAATATTCTGGAAAACATTATTACACCATCACATAATTTAATCTTGAATTTTTAACCCATTAATCGTTGAAAATAAATATATCTCTAAATATTAGGGAACCTCATATTTCTCAAACACTGAAGAAAGAGCAATTTGTTCTTACCTTTGAATGATAGCTAACTATGGAAATTGAATTAACATTTTTAACACTTTTAAAATCAAAGAATAAAACAACTCAAGACTTTATATAGACTCACTTCAAAACGAAAACTCCTCTAACAACTTTAGTTCTGTACATATTTATAAAATTTCATGGTGGACAAGTCTTAGTAAAATAGTAAGAATAAACCACTGAAACTTTGAAAGGTCGAATTACTTCCTCGGTTATGGAGTGATTGTCTTTAGGTAATTCTCTTGTGCTTTATCACAACACTATATTAACACTGGTCACATGATAATCAGTAGTGCTGAGACCTTGATAGAGCTGGGTTTTTATAAACAGAACATCTAGAATGACTCATACTACTTAGAAAACAATACCATGAATAAGAACAGTGATATTTGAAAATTCCAGCACAATATATGGAATATCTCCTCAGATTACATAAATTAATTAGGTTGATTGACTATCCAAAATCTGATTATGAGTAGTGACTTGTTGGTCATTTCTTTGTTTCTTCTTTTAAAAAAAAAATAAAAAAATTGAATAGATAAATCTGTTTCTTGCAAGATGCTCATTAACTGAATTATTTTACATTTTGTTGTAATTATTGACTTTATTTTTGAAAGTTTTTCTTAAATTATAGCATTTTCATTTATATATATGATGACTAAACCATTGAACAACTTTTTTTTCAAAAAGCACTCTTGCAATTCACTAGTACTAAAATTTGAATAAGAACAGACTTAACTAGTTACTGGGTCTCTGTTTTAATTATTCTTCAGAAATGAACTAATATGCTCATAGTTTCCATCTCAATTTGAACTTTCTTAATTTGAACTGTAATATTCATCCTTTTCTTTGTTGTTCTAAGACAGCAACAACTCTTCACCTAGTTATTTTTTTCCATCTTTGAAAGTCTCAAGACAGGTTAACTCATTTAAACAAAGACTGTTCATTATAGTAGAGCTCCAATGGTGCAGTCAGAAATGTGAAAAGTATTTTATTTAGATGTATCATCCTGAAGGTTGTCCCTTCCAGTTTTTATTGTAATTAGTATGAAGTTCATGGCCTGGTTATTTTAGAATACATTTTTTCCTTGTCCATCGCCTGAGCTTGAGCTCTACAACTAACCTACTTTAGGAAAGAACCTTGGGAAGAATGAGTTAGTTGTTAATCACTGAACAATTTAGTCTTCTGTTTTTGTAGTATCCTGATAAATATATGAAGCACATGCACGAAAGCTGACGAAAACAATAGGCATATTTTTCTTGAACTCCCAGCTGGTTTTCCTGAAGTAATGCACTCTCTAATAATTGAATTTATATATATATATATATATATATATATATATAAGATAAACCTGAAGATTACTCTGTAAGTGATGATGGTGGCAATGATATCTGGTGATAGTCGAATTACTTGCTCTGCTAAGGCCAACTGAATTTAAAAATCTTTAATTTGAATATTTAAATAGATTATAAAATAAGGTTCAATTGTACGAAATTCTGATTACACACACGCGAATAGTCATCAGCATATTAGTATTCACTAGCCGTTCAATATGCATTTTGTCGAGTGTCAAACTATTTAGAGCACCGGTAATCGCTAGGAGATTGCTACTGGGTTTTTTGGATATGTTTATTATAGATGGTATTTACTGATACATAATATACACCTGCGTAGAATTCTTACACCAATTAAAAAAGAATCATAATTTGAATACTGTGTAAAGTATGGTAATTTTATTACACCCTCTTATTCTTAATTTAAATTTTTTAAGGAAACGCTAAAAATCATTAAATTAGATTTTTATATAGATATATATGCATATATATATATATATATATATATATATATATATATATATATATATAAGATTACTATGGGAGTTAGGAGTAGTTTAATTAACTAGTACATTTACCTATTCATAATTCGTAAGATCATCTTGATTGAAGGTGACGTGTAACATATCATAAGCTACCATTCAGAATCGTTGTATATTCAACCTTTAACTTAGATAGACAGGAGCAGTAAGTTGCTGTCATGTAGATAAACAAATGTAGTGTTTATCAGCTAAATTGTGGTAGTTGAACATGATATATTGATGTAACTTTGAAAAGAACACTTATTGAACAGTGATGAAAACACCTTTTTTTTTAAATCAGGTATTTCTGCATACGCAAATTTAATTATATATTTATCAATCACCAAGTTAACATCAGTTTTAAAAATTTTACACATATCCAACTATGTCAAAAAAGTTTTTCTTATTGGTCTTCTGAAAATAACAAAATTAAAATTACAGATCAGATTCTAAATAACGGGCTGGAAACATTATTATAAAATAGGTTTCATGATATGAAGGTTGAATTGCCACGAAGACAGTGGCAATAACAACTTACAACAAACATCCTTTCCCGAGCTGAAAAGACAAAGACAAAATTTGGCTCGACCGAGTCAGTGTTCTCCTTGCGCGCACACCGATTTGTTATCAGCTTTTCAATGAACTGAAAGAACGGTAGCTCTGCTTAATAAATACGCGCCTAAGATGAATATTTTGGTGAGATACATGCGATGAAATTAAATTCTAGATAAAGGATCCATCAACCATAGTTAACTGAGGTAATAGTCATGCTAGAGGTCAGCCCATTAATTTTTGACTTTAGGTTGGGTATAAAATGTTCCTTGCAATGGGAAATGCATTTTTAAAAATAGGAATGTTTGTGCCGCCCAACAAGATATATAAAAGAGGTATTTATAAAGAATATAAACTACTTTTTGTTTGACTTTTGACTAATAAATATATTGCATTAGGAGCTACTGAAGTCTTTCGGGTTTTGACCGCTCAAGAAGCTTAACAATTGCGTTTTAACAATCGAAAAGCAAGGAGGAATTCAACCTCATCTGATAAGGCATCGGGAAAAACGATAAATGTCTTAAAACGGGTAATTTTAGATAAAGCATTATTTTATATAAGAAACTCATAAAATAAATTACAGAAAATTTTAGAGGAATAAAATTTAGATGGCCGCAAGCTGAATATAAACCTTCTTCCTTTTTTCCGCCTCCTCTTCATTTGTAAGTGCTGTAAGACTTTTTTGTCGGTTTAGTGTAATTTTAAACGCCCTTTCTTGTGAATAACACATGGTAACGTGGCCGTGGAAAGGCCAGAGTACAAATTCAAGTGCGATTACCAAACCTTTTAATGATCATAGTCATACTGGGAAGGTTAAAAGGACATCAAACCTGGGAATGCTTACAAATTGAGCTGGCTATTGCCGAGCAGCAAGGAAGTCAGAAAAAGGCAGCTTATAAATCTAGTCCTTCATTTGCACTTTTAAAGCTTCAGTGAAAACTTACTTTTTCATAATAATATACACGTTATCCTAAATGTCAGAAATCACTCACTCCAAACAAAAAAAAAACTAAATCACGATCCGAAACCGTCTTATTCCAAATGCATATCAGGGTGTGGTGGATCGCAGTTTCACAGCACATTTGAAGATGAGTTTAGCTTATTTGACAACATTGAGAGATAAGTTATCTCATAATTGTTATCTTTTAGCCCGAAACTCGGATGAATGTATCATGTGTACAACGCGTTAATAGAGATTCTATCAACTATCGAGTTTAAACATTGATTATAAAAATGAAAACAGATGGCATTTTTTATTTTTGTACAGTAAATACAGCATCGAACCGAGCATTTTCTATCGCGTGCAATTTTATTTTATTTTTTAATGAAACACGTCACTGTAAACTTAAATTTAAATTTGCAGGGTGAGGGGTGGTGTACCGCGACCGCCATCTTGAAAATAGTGGTGTGATTAGTTTTTTGAGTTTATCTCGAAAACTACAAGGACTATGAAAGTTTTGATTTTTTTTTTAAATAATAATATTGTCTGCATAATTTGTTTGTATATAGTGTTCGAATAATCAGCAGTTGTATTTTTTTTACTTAGTAGCTAATTTACAAGGCCGGATTTAACTTTAAGCGCCCTAGGCTTACATTTTTACCATCTAATATGTCAATATTTTGAATATCAGAAAAATTGCATTAAAAGAGAATGTAATATCTGAATGCTAGTAATTTTATTAAAATTTAATAAACAAATTTTAATAAAGAAATCATATAGAAACTAAATAATAATCTCAATCAAACAATTTCATAATATAAAATAAATATGCTTAAATGGTAAAACAAATAAAAGATTTTTTTTTTTTTGAACTAGGTATTATTTGCACTATAGCAAACTCATTCTACCAATATTCTTCGAACCTTTTTCTGCAAAATCATTTAATTATATCATTAAAACTACGACACATTTCTTATAAATTAATCAGGTAAAATAGCTATATCAGTTGTTATAATACGTGGGATTCTGGCTCTCAAATCGATTTTTTTTTGCTTGAGTAGCGTGTTTCTGGATCAATAGGAACATCTTTTTTAATGGGACATTTTTGTGGTGGCTATAGGTAATTAAAATCATTTCATGAGAAGTTGAAGCTTAACTGTTTATTAATTTCAATATAAACGCATAAAGAGTGAACTTTCGTCCAAATCCAACGAAATATCAGTTTATACAGAGGACCACGCCAGGTAAACCACAAAGCATGGGGAACCAAAGAACTTTTTAAAATCTGTCACACGGTCACAGGTACAAGCTTAAGATGCCGAAAACATTTTGGTAGCGCAGGTCAGATCTAAGACCGAAACCAACGAACATTGTACTTTAAATGGAACACCTCATTTTTTGTTAAGATCGACTTCAAATGACTTTCCTAGAGTAGTTATACGAACATTTTCTGATACCTTAAAGATATCTAGCCGAGCTTTTATATGCAATAATAATCATTTTATTTTTAAGAAAATCTACGGGTGAAAATGATTAATATTTACGTGCCCAACCGAGCTTGATACTAGAATTTTTTTATAATGACAATGCATGTATTGCAAGATTTGTATGCTATTAGTAAGCAATATATCCTATTAGGTGTCCCAAAAATTTGCATTTTTACCTAGATTTGAATAATGGTGATTTTCCTCAAAAAACAGTGATTATTCTATTTTCTAAAACGATAAGATATATAGAAGATGTTTTATAAAACTTACTTGAATTTTGTGTGAGGACTCAATATGTAATAAAAACAGGTCACTTCAAAATTAATGTTAGTTGTTGGTTTCGGTTAGATCTGGTAACGCTGCACCTTGTAAAATATTTTTTAATGTAGCTTATTACCTGTTATGGCTAAAGTTAAATTTCAAAAAGTTCTTTTTTTTGTGTTCCACAACTTTTAATAGGACACTCAACGTGAATCACCCTGTATATTTGTTTAGAGTTCAAATATTTTGATTTAATATTAAACACATACAGGGTGGTCCATTATCGAATAAGTAATATGGATTATACCAATTAAAATGTTAATATCGTAATATACTTGTAAATATTTTTAGAAATTATACATTTTTGGCAGTTTATTAAGGTAAATTTAAGTTAAAATATTTTGGTTTATTGTCCCAAATATACAGGATTATTTGGAATTAAAGATTTATTTTTTTGATTTGTTCCCACAAGATATTTTGTGACATACAGAGAGGACATAGGTTTAAAATCTGCAGGTATAATACAATTAAGCTACCCATAACTAAAATAGTTTTAGTGTACATCTACAGGGTGAATATTTTCAGGATAAGTCGTTTTAAAATTATTTGCCGCGCAAAAAATTGCTGATGTAAAATTAATTATTAATAATTTAGTATTGTTTATTTAATTATTTATTAAATTATATAATTATTAGCTTAAAATTTTGACTTGAAGCACAAAAAACTGGCAAAAGTAAAAATTTTGAACAAATATAGTATGAAATTAACATATTACTTGGCATAAACATGTTTATTTCTTCGATACTGGGGCACCCTGTAAGTGTTGAATGGCAAATAATATTTTTTAACTCTAAGCAAGTATGTAAATTATTTTTTTGTTGGATTTAGATAATAAGTCAGGCTTTTTAGGCGTTTTAAAAAAAAAGGACCTAACAATGAAAACTCTGTTTTCATTGTTAAGTACGACTTATCCTAAAAATTTTAAAAAATCGTTTGAGAGCCAGAATCCCATGTTATGTGTGGCATGTCATTTGAAGCCCCTAATATGTATTTGCCGCCCTAGGCTTCAGCCTACTCAGCCTTTGCGTAAATCCACCCTTGCTAATTTATATTATATGCAATTATTTCTGATAGTTGTTAAAACACATAACAGTGACAATTAAGCCAAAAGGTACCATGTATGTCAAAACAGTTTATTATTTCTTTTTTAAATTTCAGATACGTTGGTCCTCTGGCAGTTATTGCCTATTTTTTTGTTTCTGCATCACGGCAGCTTTCACGTTATGCTGTGCCTGCGGTTGTATATTTTGAAGCCAGAAGTCGAGATCATGAAGGTCGATGCAGAATTAATTTACATGCAATAACGGATGATGTTGAGTAAGTATAAAAGATAGAAGTACAATAATGCCAATTAGTATCACCTTTAACATATAAAAATATGTGATCAGGTGCAAATACAGTGGCAAATTATTCAATAAAGATGCATGCTATAAAAAGTGAAGAACCACTTATGTAAAAAAATGGAAAAAAATCATAATAGAAGTACAATTTTTGCTCACTTCTAAGTCTATTCATTAAATGGATAAAACCAATTAGTAGGGCAACCTGTATTACATTAAGTTAAACATGAGCTGCAAAATAATAATTTTTGGCGATCGTTTGTTTATAAGTTTTCTTAACGTATACAAAATTATTAATTAGTAACCCTCATTAATGTATATTCTTCTATAATTAAACGATATTATATGTTTTTCTTACTGTGTACCAACTACTTTTACACAGGTATGCGGGACCACCGGCTTAACGTGCCTTTCGAAGCAGTGATAGGGTTAACCAGGCAGAAATACTACACAGTGATTTGCCTTTGAAAAAGTCCAATGAACAATGCGGCAATCGAACCCGGGTCTCCACGGTGAGAGGCTGGTATATTATACCGGGTGGTGCGTCGCCGAGCTGAACATAGGAAATCTCATGTAAATTTTAAGGGGGTTAATTAACCTCTCTGTAGATTTTACAAAAAAAAATCTAAGATAACTTTTTGAAGAGACCAACCTGACTAACCCTCGTGCCAAGTTTCAAAAAATTAATAAGCGAATCTTGAATTATTCAATTAAATGTAATTGCAAAATTACCAAATTTTCGGTTTAGGTAAAACCAAACAAACACCAGCTACCAGCAAACAATTTGTTATAAGGCTTTGTCAAATCTGACGTACAGCCGAATACAAAGAATGTTTTTTTTCGTTTCATCAATCTTACAACCATTACATTCAAAGTAAAAGACACTTTAACATTATTTTTTTTTCAAACCTTTTATTTAATGTAACAATTAGGTTTAACTAGTAAGAATTATTACTATGATCATTATAATTTTATCAAACTATTTAATAAACAATTGCAGATTGAAATATTTTAATTTATTTTTCCATCAAGCCTATTGGTCCATTTCAACCATTGAACGTATTATCAGTAAATTCGAGTCCAAAGCCATCGCAATAAATAATTGGAAATGTTTAACTCAGATATTCGAAAATAGATCCAAAAAAAAAGAGAACTGAACTCTTAATATTTTACTAGGTGTGAAAAATAAAATACAATAATAATAGAGAACTACATTAAAACATTAATTAATCAAATGTTCAAACAACCTCTTATTAACAGATAAACAATATCCCAACCGATCATAAAATTCATTTCTAACGTTGCTAAGTTGAAATTGATTTTATTAGATTCTAACGAAAAACGATCACCAAAAAAATATTATGATTAACTCGGGCATTAATTGGCGATTAATGATCTCAACTGTTAACGTGCTTGCTAGGCTTACGAGTTTAATGGCCTCGATCAATAATCTTTTTTATTATAAGCCTTGTTTGTAAACTACCGATAAGTCAGTGATTTAAAGGTTCCAAATGTAATTTTACATGTTTTCTTCATTACTTAAAACAACAATACCGACATACCTTTAACTATTATAACAAAATCTAAAAATGTTTTCCCTTAGCTTTTACGCACATTTGCTTAATTTGTCAAATTTTCTTGCACTTAAGCCATTGTTTTTTATCCTAAAATATTAGCAGTTATAATTATGTGATTTTTACTCTTTAATTAACTGAGGCAAATCTTATTAAAAAAAATTCGTTAAATTAAAAACATTAGGTTATATGTCACTTAATGTTCACCAACTCCAAGGTAGTTAAGTATAAACATGCACAACTTTTAATAAAAACAAAGCTCCTAAAAATTTCAGTCACGATCTGCAGCACATACTATTTTATGCAATGCGGCGTCACAGTTAATTTAATAATGTATTTGGCTTTGTTACTTCAGTTAAGATATCAATAGTCGATTTTTTTGCGTTTGGATACTTTAAAACACGAATTGTATTCAGGTTAAATGTTTTATTTTCAAAAGTCAGTATAAGTTAGAAGCAAAAATCAAAAATAATATTATTAATGTTTATCCATCTGTCCATCTCAGTAATAATTTGCACTTTAATTTACAAAATCTAAACAACACTTACTTTTGCTTACTTTATAGGCGACCTGTTCCCTAATTACTCAACTTTATATTCATTTATCTAAACATTAACGTAATAAAATAAGAAAATTTAATATATTTTTAACGCTGTGTCTAGAGCCCCGACTCGAGATCTATATCCAGTCTCGAATAACGTCATTAAATGATGTTATCGCAGAGAAATAGAAGGAGGGAGAAAGCGCTTCGACCACTGCGCATCCAATTTTACGAGGACGGCATGTAAGCCGCCATGGTTGCTTCTACTTGTCAAATCAAAATTGACATTTAACATAACAAAGGCTTGTTTTCTTTGTTGTTCTCATGGAATAAAAAAGAGTTGTCGTATAAACAGGACTTTTTCGTAAATGTTTTGTTTACTTTTTGGATTAAATTTGACTTAGTAGTATCTTTTTTTCATTTTATTCTAGTTGAGGGTTCCATTTATAATGCTTTAATTTGGTTTAATTAACTATGTCTTGTTGCGTAGGAGGGTGTTCCAATTCTGGAAGATATAGTACAGAAGAAGATATATTTTCGTTTGTAAGTAGGTACCCCATTTTATATAGTGAAAATATTTTATTGTGTATATATAAAAACGTAGAAAAACTAAAGCTAAAATAGTTTAATGTAATTTTTTAAGATAACATACATTATAATAGTTTAGGTCTGTTGATTTTTGCATACTTGCAGGCGCAACAAAATTTACATGTAATATTTTAGATTTCCAAAAGAGGAAGTTTTGGTTAAAAAATGGTTGAGTGTACTGCAAATGAACAATGGGTCAGCTAGCAGATACATTTGTTTAAAACAGTTCCTGGAGAGTGATCATATAGGACAAGGAAAGGTTTTAAGACAAAATGTTATACCTTTGCTTTTTTTTGGATGGAATGTTCACACACAGTATTCAAGTACACACAAGTACCCACCAATTATCAACAATTCCATGGCGAAACACCATACCAAAACTATTCAAGGGGAAAGAATAAGGAATAAGTTAACCAAGTTGATTCCATTTAATGGTCAATAAGACCTATTAATAAAAATATATTGTTTTATTGTACGCCCAACAGTTTGGACCTTTTTGTTGTCAAACTAACCTACCGGATTTAGTGTAAGAATGCCACTTTTCTATTCCTCAGAGGGTGAGTGTGAACTTACCCATGATTATGTCTATGTAACTCTATTATTACAGTATCTTAGTACTGGCAATTGCCACATATTAATCATCCAAATTGTCTCTGCAGCAGCCTAAATTTTAATTAATTATGAAATAATTTGTTCAATTAGAATTGTATTTCTGACCTACGGTATTTAAACATCAATACAAATTTTCTTAAATTATACAATACAATGACATTAGTTTAACAGGAAACAGAAATTTAATTTTGCAATTTTAACAATAATTGTCAAAAAAAACCTATTCTCCATTAAAAATGATTTTAAAAAATTTAGGGAAATAAGCTTCAAAGGCAAGGACTATGTTGTATTCTGAAAACTAAAAAATAAGGGATACAGATTTTGAAAAAGAGTCTCATAAGAAAACACATGTTAATGGCAAGGACCTGAGCCTTGTTTAAAAAGGTATAAGCCTAAACAAAATGAGTGGCATAAGTTAGGAAGTTAATATCATAGTGCATATAAAAATTAATATATAAGTAAAATGTAATTATTTTTTAAATTTACATATATAGGAATTTCCTTTTATAATTTTCATAGTAAGGAAAAAACTCACACTTATGATCAACTGCTTAAGATAATAAAATATTATAGATATTTTTAAACGACCATTTTATAAAATAAGGGTTTTCCATTGGGCCAACTACAAACTACATGTATTAGCCAGTGTCATTTCTTAAAGTAAATTTATTTCTTAATGAAAAAAAAACATTTGACATAAAATACCGTGTAGCAATAAAACACTTCTTTAATGATGATTTATTTTATTTAATAGAATGCCATTTGTCCATATTGCATGTTCTCGCTGTGAAGTTCTATAAGAAGCCTTTTATATTATCTGCATTTTTTTGCTATATTCTCTTATTGTTACTTTAGGTCTGGTTGTTATTCAGAATTAGTTTACACTTTTTGTACACACCAAATTCTGAAATACACCTTCGATACTGTACACTACTTTTAAATAACAAAAAGACCTTTTTTTGACTTTTAAAAAGTCCATTGGTAAACAAGTTGGTATTTCGATTTTAGCATTTCCATTTATGGTTTCTTTTAAAAAAAATACTGCCAAGTCACCTAGATCTTCTTTCCCTTTTCATTAAAAAACTGTAATATATATAATATGCATATTTATAACGTATTCTGTTTTCTTTATCCTGACTAAAAAATTTAAAAACACATTTATATGTAGAATTTCAATATTCTGAGCTTTTTGCCAAGAAAAAAATCTTTTAACCCACAAATATTTTGGAATTCATACAAATAATTCACCTGCATAGTATACTGTTTAGTAATGGTACATGTTTTCATCTTAAAATTTTAATTTTATTCATAAAACGTGATATTATTTATCCAAAACCATTTTTATTAAATTTTTGTCTACAAACAAGATTTTGACATAACAAACACAAATGATGACAAATGACAAGCGAAAGCAACCATGGCGGCGCCCTATATTAGACTTTTCGCGCAGATTTAAGCGCTTTCTCCTCTTCTCTATTTCTCTATTATCGCAGTGGTTTTGTAGGGACTGGCCAGACCATATGTGAATCTCGAGTCGGGATCCGCATACGGTCCCGAGTCCCGACTTTTTAAAGTTATAGATAGCTAAAAAATGTTATGTCCTTTACGTCAATAAGTTACAGGCGGTATGTGCTTTTGTTTAAAAGCTGTGCGAGTTCTGTGAACACTAAACAAACTTTAAATTTTGCTAACACGGATAAACCAAAAATTATCATTATAAGTAATGAAATTCTAAGTAACTGTTCATATATTATTCAATGCCAAAACTCTAAAAATAAATGCCAAACAGAATCAAATGAAATTTTAAAAGATTTAAATAATAATAAAAATACATCTTATTTTGTGAATATAGAATAGATTAAAATGCCTGAGATTGTTAAAAAAGAAAGACGAAAAGGTTCTGATCTTACTGGAATCTGTGTAAAAAAAAATAAAAAATGAAGTTATGGCTTTTTATAACTTAGGTATAAAAAGAAAACAAGTAAAAATGCTGTCTTGGATTTTAAAAAAAGAGATGGCAGTATATTTTGCGATTCAAACTGGTGAAAGGTTGAGGATTGTCATATATGTACAGTATGTCCACGGAAAAGGTTGTGG
>JAHBCN010013545.1:0-24262 GCA_019359885.1 Listronotus oregonensis | reverse complement strand
CTTTTAACTCCATTTAAATGGATTTAATTTAACCGTTTTCCATCGTTGTACTTAAAAATAATTATTATCAACTACCTTTATTATTAAAATAATGTTATAAAGTAACTTTTTTAATAAAATAATTTTTGTACAAAATATATAATTCGACAAAGTTGTGAAAAACCAAAAAATAACCAAAATTAAAAATTCATTTTTTTATCTTGTTTAATTCGTTTTTTGCATTCCTATGGATTTATTTAATTTTTACCCTTAAAGAAAATCAATTCAATGGAAAATCGTATTTCACAAAACTTTTACATAATTTTGCAAAATGCAAAGATTTTCAGATAAATTAGAGTTTTTAAATATTGACAAATTTTCCGTTCTTAAAACCACATGCCCAGCGCTATATATATTTTTTATATTTAGGCATCCAAAAACCACAGTTATTTATAAAGTTGCTCTTACAGTTAATAGCCCAATAATCTTAATAAAAATCCAAACAACCAGTTCACACTACTTACCCTATTGACCAAAGTCTCAAAATTCTTTAAGTTTACTTAAACACATTTAAAAAAGTAATAATAAATGCTAATGCTAATTAATCAATTGTATTCAGCAGTAAATTTACTACAAGTTTGGTTCCGTCACTCCTACTTAATAAAACAAAAAAACCCAACTCGTACGTATGTAAAAGCAGCTATAAAACTCCCAGTGTGCGACCGTATTAGATTTGACCTTCATCCCTGCTGCTTTATATTTTAGGAATCTTGTTGAAAGAACCCTTCATCCCTAGGGATTTAATGTCTCCACGCAGGAAAAGAGTGGAAATAAGGAAAAAGTCTGAAGTTTGATAACATATTTTATTGCTTTCAAAATAGCTTCCTGCACGAATATTTAAAGTTTAAATAGCCCAAACAAACTACAATAAGAAGTCCTTGAATAGTTGAAATAGGTTTAGAAATTGTTAAAGTTTTAGCTTCGTCTGTTAAGTCCTAAGATCTCAGATTCTTTTATAAAATGGTTGAATTGTCAAAAATAAAAAGACATTAACACGGTGTAACATTTGACGGTAAACGTAATTTTTTCTAAAAGTGCTATTTAAAAAAAAATGTTTTTTCAAATACCACTAAATACTACTTCTATTGTAACTTATGTGTGTTTGTGATGCTAATGTGCTAATGGTAAGTGATTTATATAGCAGATTAGAGGGGATATTGTTTTCTTTTACTTTGTTTAATTTTGAGTTAGAAGAGTGGTCGTCTTACCTTACAAAACTCGTCAGGGGCATGAGCGACTTTTATTTAGGGGCAAGTGTGTTACGCATGCATTAAGTATTTTTCTTCTTTCAGGTATAATAATACCTCAAAATGGTGCGCAACTATAAACGGAAGAGTCAGCTGGGCAAAACCTATTCTAAAAAAATTTTAGAGTTAGCAGTCAAAGATATAAAGGCATCCGTTCTGACCTATACAATGGCAAGTAAATTATACAATATTCCAGAAACTACATTAAAAGACCATGTAAAAGGAAGAAGAGGTGCTAAACGTACGAGTTATGGTCGGAAAACTGATCTATCTCCAGATATAGAGAATAATCTGGCAGCAAGTCTCTGTGCCATGGAAAAGTGAGGCTTTGGGCTGTCCAGAAAGGAGGTATTAGATATTGTGCAGCAATATGTTAAAGCTACTCAAATTAAGACTTTGTTTAAAGATGGCCGTCCGGGTTCAGACTGGTTTATTAATTTTAAGAAACGTAATGGATTATCTATTAAGAAGCCACAAAGCGTGGAAATGGCTAGAAAAAATAGCGTCGACCCTTTCATTATCCAACCTTACTTTGATCTTTTAAAATATATTTTAGATGAGCAGGCACTCCATGATAAACCAACGCAAATATGGAATCTCAATGAGTCAAGCTTTTCCAGAGACCCATCTAAAACAAAAGTTGTCGGATAAATAGGACTTCCAGCTACAAGAACAACAAGCGGATCAGGGCGTGAAAATACCACCATTTTAATAGGCTGCAGTGCTTCTGGAGCAAAGATGCCGCCATTAATTGTGTTTAAAAGAAAAAGTATTTGGAGTGAATGGGTGGGATCAAAAGACCTAGAGTATTCTGGAACATCGTATGCCGCCACAAAGAATGTCCAGATGGAGGTTAAAGTCTTTGAGAATTATCTTCGGAATACATTTGTTAAAAATTAAGACCCTGAACGGCCAGTTCTCTTGAATTACGACGGCCACTTAACACATGTTACTATTAAAATTTTTGAGATGGCATTAGCTGAAAAGATAGTAATACTTAAATTGCCTCCACATTCGACGCATTTGCTCCAGCCGCTTGATATCGCTGTATTTTGGTCATTAAAAATAGCTTGAGGTGCCAAATTAGTCGCATGGCAAAGAAGAAATCCGGGGGTAAAAATACCAAAAAAGCAGTTCTCAGAATTAATAGGGCAGGTGTGGGCAGATGTCATTTCCAAAATAATAAAAAATGGTTTTCAAAAAGCAGGGATATTTTTATACAATAAAAGTATTATACCAGAAGAAGCCTATGACCCAGAAGCTTTAAAAAGATGGAAAACTACAATAACTCCAGCACCTGTGGCTACAACATCCGCCAATGAATGCAGAGCTAAAGCAAATATTGATGAGGCTATTAGTAAAAATATTGGGGCTGATTTAACATTAAATTAACAGGATAAAGTAAAGCAACAGGCTGAAGAAATAACGATCGACAGTACGCGGAATAATATTCCCACTGACCTAGATAAGCTGTCAACAAGTAAGAAGCCTGTACATCCTTTAGTAACGTTTAAAACACGCTTGCCTAATACTATGAAAAGAACTTTGACCAACCTAAATGAGGCAAAGAAAAAAGAAAGATTTGTAAAGGGGGCAGAAGTGATTACTATCCAAGAAGTATTGCAACGTCTTAAGGATAAGGAAAATTTGCAACATAAACCAAAAATTCGAGCAAAAAAATGTCCTTCACCTCACAGAACTTTCGACGACGACGATGCCCTGCCATTGAGTACACTCACAAATAGAAATAACACAAAAAAGAAAATCGTTCCATCTAAACGTGATACCTTATCTGATGAAGATGTAAGTGATATTCCAGAGAAAAGGATATAGAAGTGGAAACCTTTGAAGACTATCCAAAAACGCAGGAAGATTTGGAGATTCTAGCAAAAACTATTGGTAATATGAAAACGGAAGAATGGGTGCTGGTGACGTTTGCAGGCAAGAAAAATATTAAGCATTACGTGGCCCAAATAACCTAGATTGATTCCAACGAAATTACCGTTAAATATGTCAGGAAAAGTAGTTTTCTTAAAAAAAAACATTTTTTGTATTTTCCTTAAATGAGGATATATGCGATGTTCCTATCGACAATATAATTTGTGTTTTGCCGACACCTACTATTGGTCGAAGGGGTAAAATATGTTTTGAAGTTGCATTCTCTTTTTATAATATTCAGTAGTTTTTTTATATTTTACTGTAAAATAATATGTTTTGAGCAAAATTTGATTGTTTTTTAATACCAGTAACCAGAAAGTCATGTTTTATATTTATGATTTAATTGTCTTTTATTACTAATAACCAAGAAGTTATTATTTTTGTTTATTCACGAATTTGTATAACAATAAAGACTATATAAAAAAATCACATTTTTGGCCTCATTGACAAAAAAGTTCATAACTTTTAAACCAATAACAATAAAGTGGGTTTGTAAGAACCAAAGACAAAAAAAATATTTTAAAACTCTCTTACCTCAAAAAGAATCATACGTGACTGCATTAGCTTGTACAAGCATAAATCGCACTTGCCCCAAATCAAGGGGCAAGAGCGATTTAATGACTTCCAAATAAAAAAAATATACATAACAGACATTTTTACTTTTTACACCGCAATAATTGTCACTGTTGGGTGGGATCCATCAAAGAACTACTCTCAAAAAAATTACATTCTTACTTAATAAAATAAAATTTTTAGCTGACCCGAAAGTTGTACTAATAAAAAAAGTGGTTGCTCTTGCCCCAACGCACCTTATTTTAAAAATAATACATGCACTTGACTACGCATTGAACCGGACAAGCTGATGTTTAGACACACAATGCGTAAAATATTGTGGCGGTATGGACCTAAAATCTAGTGCGCTCTGTTGCCAAGAGTACTGTAATATAGATATATATCATAAGAAATAGCATCGTCAATATTTTTGACAAACGTTAACGCTCTTGCCCCGAAGACGCACTTCCCCCAATGCACCTTACTTCGCTTTATGTCCTAGGTTACAGACTTAAGTGAGCACAGTTTATTGACCTTCCTAAACTTGCAGAAAAAACAACTAGTTTTTGTAATAATAAAAAAACTACAAATATTTAAAAATATATACATTTTTAATACAAATTCCTACTACTAAGTTTTATACATGTTAATAAAACATTTTTTACATTTTTTTAAAACAATCCCTGCTGCTGATGATGAAGATAATAGTGAGGGTCTTAGTATAATGGATTGTTCCGTTGACCGATTTGGCTCCTACCCAGGCTGGCATACTACTCACTTTTTCATTGCATTGATTTTTCACCTTTTTGCCATTACACCATGTCAAAAACTGGTTGTAGATTTGCTCCTATTTTGATCGCGAGTTTTCCGGCATGTACGTAATTTTTCTGTGCGAAAAACAATCATAGGCTAAAACACGTTATAGTGTCCCATAGAATTAAAAAAAATGTGACAGATGTCATAGTTAAAAGTAGGCAACTAATAAACGATAATTAAAGCAGTATTTTCTAATTTTTCGGTTGAAGTTAAAATGTTGTACCTCAAACGTGCGTTTAAACATGACTACAATGCTCGTTATTTTAATCTTTTACATTGGTTGTTGTAAATATGTTCATAAACGCATTTGTAATGCGTATGTATAAATGTTTTAAACCCTTTTTAACATCTAAATTAATATTTAAGCTTTAGTTCTATTTTTTTCTTTTAGGTCTTACCTGAAGGCAATTGGAAGAAATCCGTGGTCATAAAACCGTTCACTTACAATGGAGCTCCACAGGTTAGTAATCTAGCCCACATATTTTTTGCATTTTTTTTTAATATTTTGTGTGATAATTTATTAACTAATGACTGCATTTATTTAAAAACTACTTTTAAATAAAAAAGGCCCCTAAAAACAACTTTACCTAATTCAACAAATAGCTGTTAACAACGGCTACTAATTTTATAAATAGATAACATACTAAAACAAAATTTAAATAAAATAAGCTCCACTTGAAATTCATCCTGTTAGTAATAGAAATGTAATTACACTTTTAAATATTCTACTTACGACGTAAAATCCACAGAAAAAGTGGTCACAGCTCTAAAAAAGAACATAAAAATAGCATAACAACCCAATAATAATTTAGGTAATTATATAAAAAGACCCCAAAGATAAAATAAGTAAAGTGAAAAAATTAGGGATACATAAATTAAGCAGATTCGTATAGATAGTTGTCCTCTGTAGGACTTAATCATTTATTTTTAAGACTTCCGATTGGTTTAACCGAAAAAAACTTGTTTTTTAAACATCATCCTGTATGTTTTGTAGCCTATTAAATTTTCTGTAAAATTACCTTTTTAACTATGTAGCACAATGTGTCATTTGCGTTTACAGTGGTGTCAAAAAATAATTTATTCAAATAAGCTTCAATAGTCCATGATATGCAGCTTGGAACATATTAAAGTGTCGTGTGCTGTAATTTAAAAAGAACAGATGATATCTTACAACTTGTTTTACATTGTTTTGACCGGGTTGATTTCTTTCGACCACTTTTCATATTTCAAAAAAAAGGTCCCAAAACAATTCGCAATATTTAGAAATTTAGAATAGAAACAGCATACTTTTATTGGTCTATTCTATAAAAAATATTCTTTTACAATTGTTAATAGATTCGATCATAGTCATAGATTCGAAACCTTTAGTGTAACAATGACGTATATAGCAAAAATAAAAGAAAAATTATTAAGAAATTTTTGTCACCGTCGACTGAAATCAACTGGATGAAAACAATGTAAACCATATTCTAAATGTTTTTTCGAAACCATAGCACACTACACTTTAATATGGTCTAAGCTGGAAATCATGGCCCACGAAAACTTATTTATGATTATTCTTTTTTAGGTAATTTGATTAGGTACAATTTGTTTTTAAAATATGTCATTTACCCACTAAGGGTGGCGTGGCGTAACTGTAAGAATTTAGGTTAAGGCAAAAACTGCCTTTAAAATATTAAACCCAACAACGTCGTAAAACCAATAAAACCTTACCTTGCTTGCCACTGTTACTTTTGTGATATAAAAAAGGGAGGTTTATTTTATTTTAAGAGGTGGTATGGGATGCCTAAGTAAATTTTGACACCATTGTCGTATTCAGCGATCTTAACAACCTATAAAGCTATACCTTAGTTGCCAGTATCATTTATTAAACTAAAAATGTGATTTTTTACCCCCTGAGGGTTGCATACCTTAAAAATTTTAACCCTTACTCCATCCGCCACCTGAATATTTTAAGTCGCCCAAAAATGCCAGAGTGACATTAATCGGCTTCCTAAATTAGATTCCCCATACAACTAAAATCAGTAAAAAGACCTTTCCTATACCAACTACTTTTCCAATTTAGGTACCTAGTACCTAAATTTTAAAATTTACTTTTATAGTTTATGTACTTAAACAGTTAGACTTTATTGTATACTGTAATACAAAAGATACAATAATTTTTGAGTGACTTTTTTTTTAAATAAAAACGTCAGTGGAAAATCCCTTGAACATAACACTTTATGAAATTGTGTCTCTTAGGTGCCTGGCGTGTTGTCCAGCTTAATTTTGCCTCGTTGAACAATTTTTACGTTGCGTGCCGAAAAGATACTTATTTGCTCTAGGGGATGTTTATTCGATAAAGAAAAATAAAAATAAAATCGATAAACGTCTTGGGCGTCCGCGCTGGAATGAAATTTGAACATAATATGCGGCTTTTATTTATATTTATTTTTTAACTTATCACTAAGTAAATCTAATATAATCAGCAATTTTATAAACTCTTATAAAAATAAGTATATATTGATCTTTTTAAACACCTTAAAAAGGTTGTTGTTTTTTTTAATTTATTTTAATAATACATACACTTTACAAAATATATTTGAAAGTGGATATGTCCCTACAGCTTGCCAATGGGCAATAAGGAAGTGGTCAATAGAATGACGATCGGATAGAACACTGGGTCTACGTTCTAATATGTCTTTGTGAAAAATTTTTCTAGTTTCTTCTAATTTGGAAAACAGGCAGTATGTACGGGACAGAAGGTGTATTTGTGAAAATGTATGAATTGTCCACTCCCAACAGATCAGATCCAGTAAGTAATTTAATTATTTGAAATTTTTTAGCCGAATTTTTTCTTAAAAAAAAAAGACTAATTTAGGAATAATTTTCTTGTAATTCAATAATGTTACATTTTATTGATTAATATTAAAATCAATATTCTAAATTTACCGAAATAATATTGAGTTTATCATTTTATCTTATGTTACATGAATACAAAAATTTTAAAAAAATTACACTTCATGATTTTGACATTAACAAAAAACTCTATTTTGATTTGTTTAAGTTTTTTACACAAGTCGGTTTAGTATAAAGTAAGATCCCTGGGCCCTCAG
The DNA here is from genome assembly GCA_019359885.1 of Listronotus oregonensis. Classification (NCBI taxonomy): domain Eukaryota; kingdom Metazoa; phylum Arthropoda; class Insecta; order Coleoptera; family Curculionidae; genus Listronotus; species Listronotus oregonensis. The sequence continues at coordinate 16,575 of JAHBCN010013545.1, read as the reverse complement.
ATGTAACTTATTTCCTTAGAAACCAAATGTATAGAAATAAGTAGTGTAAGTATGTACTTTAGGTGTATGCAACCGACGGCCACAGGTACCTGGTGCTAAAAGTAAATAAACATAGTATGAACTTTTCTTAAATTCTCAAAGCTAAAGGTTATTAATAATCAGTACTGCCAGGCACGTTTTGTCGGCGCTTTAAAGCTCCCAAAAAAATAATGTTACTTTAGTTATTCTTTCAGTCTTGACTTTTATTCATGATATTCAGGGAACTAGTTTAATACTGTTTGTAAGCAGCCAGATTAATCGGATAGGCCAAACATCCCCCCAGACACACAAAAAGTGTCGCTAGATTATGTAAACTAAAAAAATAAGAATTGCCATTATACAAGGAGTTTTAAACATTTCTCATTTTTTCTTTAAATTAATCACATCCTTTACCATAACTTTTTAGGCAACCCATTCGCAATACATTTGTGTACATACTACATTTAATAAAAATGTATATTATTTTATATGGAGGAAAAGTAATACTTTCCATGACGCGCTCCTGTTTAACAGACGAACGGAGTGAGGCTGGTATTAGAGAACAAGCGATGAAAAGTAACTTCTTTTTCAAATAAAATATGCATTTTTTTCTTTAAACGTCGAAAAATTAATGCACAAACATCTTTTTTAGCAGTTTATTAAAAATAAGTGGGTTCACAAGGCGGCTTAGACCGGTGTCGGTAAATAGTTGCTATAGTAATGTAACATGAAGCTGTCAGTGGACACTGTCAACGATATATATTTTTTAAAATTGCGTCTCCGATTGCGTTTTAATTCCGTATTGATAAGCAGTTATTGAGTAAATCCGATTAAATAATAACCAATTCGTAATTGAATAATAAATAAAAATTTTAGTTTCGTTTTTAGTTTAATAATTATTAAGTTGTTGATGCTTGTTTTGTTTGTTTGTATCTATGTTGCTATGATAACATTTTTTCCTCCGTCATGTCAGTGGGAAATTAAGAAGTAAAACTCTGGCAGAGAAAAAATGAAACTTCGTGGTCGCCTACACAGTCGAGTAATGACGGATTTACTGAGGTTTGTGGAAAAAAAATTTTTTTTTTGATTGGCAAATGTGTGAAGGTCGTCCCTAATTCTGATTTTAGACTAGTTAGTGAATTGGTTGGTTTAAGCGAGGTTGGTCGCGTGTCCATATTTCCACTGCAGCCTATTGGCTTAATGTGCTCCCCTTTCTTGTTATGAAAGTCCACTTTCTTTATCAGGCCTAATAGGGTATTTCTTATGTACGTCAGTACATTGCCTTTTTAAAATATGTGTCAGGCTGTTTTCTCCTCTTTCTTGTAAAGCCTGCATGTTGTGGAACCCTTATGTATGAATATTTACTGTAAATGTTTGCTTAGATGACAGTGGCCTGTTAAAAGTCCCACTATTTGTCTTAACTGACTACGCCCAAAAGGAGTACCTTAGCTGTTAGTTTCTTGAGGGGTGGCCTAGCGTTGCCTTTGCATGTTAGATATTGTTGCAGCTATTGTTTTAGGGACCATCTGTCTATTGTTGTTTTCATCGCCTGTTTTGATAGTCCGAGGATTGGCCCTGGGATAATTTTTTTGTGATTCAAAAATGTTACATTTCCTATCTTTAGTCCATAAAAGAGTACATAATTCGATAGTTATTTACATAACAAGGGAGAAAAGTGTTTCTTTTTCTCCCGCGGATAATTCTGCGGCATTCAAATCCAAGGAGGGTAATGCACTTTACTCTAGAGGAATGTAACTAATTTTTTCTACTACTTTTTATTCAAATTTTCGAAAATTATCTTTGAATTTTGTGTTCTATTATGAAATTCTGGTTTTGATTGTTTGGATAAACCTCTTGTTTTAAAACTTGTCAAAGTATAACGTAATATTTGGAATCACTCGAGACAACAAAGAGTCTGGCGTTGCCAAGAAACTTGTTTACAACATAATAATTGACGTTTTTAAACAAATTGTTAAAGTTATTTTTTTATTTGAAAAAGAACACAACTTTAAAAACTTATTTCTTTTTTCCTTCTTTATAAATAAAAATTTAAGCATTTTTCCGCTTAAACCACTAACTATAGTTTGCACCCTAAAGCATATTTCTTCTAAAGGCAGCCTCGCAGACTGCTATTTTTCTTTCTCTCTAGCACACTTGATCGCACGGCCAAGCAGCAAGGTTGCCTCTAGTAGGTAAATGCTCGAAGGTTTAACCATTCAAAATATAGTTGGGGGTTTATAAGCAAAAACAAAACGCTTATAATAAAAATTTATTTTAATATTAATCCGAACCGTAGAGATGCTGCACCCCACAGCAACCCCCCTGAGCGTGCCCATGAAGCTCTCTATCCTGCGGCCGGTTGTAAGTTCATTTATATTAAAGCGAGTCAGAAAACAGGCATCTATTCCGTTGTCGTCATAATTTTAGAGACAGAACCCTAGGGAATATTTTATAGAAAAAGTTCTGTTTTCCGTTTCGTTAAATTTTAAATGAAATGTTAATATTGCCAGCGCTCAACATAAACTTTAAGTGCATCGTGTTAATTTATTTACCTTTTCCAGCTCAAAATTTACTAACTTATTTAAAAAGTTTACAAAACTTATAAGGCGGAGAAGAAAGTCGCTATTAGTGTTTTGAAAAGTTATACAACTTAAACCGTTTAAAAAGTTATAGTTTATTGAGACACCGTTTACGTCAGTTAAGAAAAACTATAAGTTAGGAAGAGTTTTGGAAATAATTTTTTTACATTATCCGTTATCCCACCAAAAATACTTATGTACAATAAGGGCCAATTTCCTGTCCTAAATTTCGACTTCTTTAAGTACTGAAATCTTAAATTAGACCAAGTTCTGTCAATTTTTTTTTTTTTTGCTTAAAGTTCTAACGTTCCTTTTAGAGTTAAAAATATATCTTGAATATAATTTTTCTTGCTGCAATTTTTCTTGCATTCCATTTGATTCAAAATTTTAACAGCTTGAAATTTATTGCTGCAATCTGTTTTGATAATAAGGTGTACCGGCATACTTAAATATGTAAAAAAATTATTTAATTATTTTAATAATATAGGTATAACATTGTATTGTATTGTATTGTAATAAACGGGGTCGCTCGGCTCTAGTGTAGCCCTCCTTCACTTCGACCTAAAGAGATCTTTTGTGAATACCCTTCGTTGTTTAGTGCCCGGTAATTCCTATACCTTTAGCAAAGTTCAGGATACTACGCGGTCAAGCTGAATAATATCTCTAGGAGTAGGATATACCCCTTCGAGGTATTTAAGCCGTTGTCGGGTCAGTTCTCTGCATTCACAGAGAATGTGTTCCGCAGTTTGTTTGTTTCGTGACAAAACCGACATTGTTCATCCTCAGTCTTTCCCATTTTTTGAGGTGATACCTCCAAGGGCCATGTCCTGTTGGGGAAGTCGGTAACCAGTTTAAGTTCATTTTTTGAAGTTCCAGTAGCTTCTTTGTGTACTTAGGTGAATGCGAAATAAATCTTTCGCCTGCCTTTGTCCTGGGATGTTGTTCCAGTAAGTCTCTTTTTGACTTTTTTCCCATGTCCTGAGTACCTCGTAGAGGTGGCCTCTAGTGGTGCCACAGAAAGGCTCAGGTCCATAGAATGGTCTCTGTGCTCCTTTCTTGGCGAGTTAATCGGCAATTTCATTGCCCTCCACTCCTTCATGTCCTGGTACCCACTCCAGAGTGTTGTGTTTGGCCAGTTGGTTTAGTGATTGTCGGCATTCCCAGGTCAGCTTTGAGTTAAAAGAGCATGAAGTCAATGCCTTCAGAGCAGCCTGGCTGTCCGACAAAATATATATGGTTGCGCTGAAGGCCTTTTTTGGCACATTCAGAAGCGCAAATATCAATTGCATGGATTTCAGCTTGGAAGATGGAGGGAGCCCCGCCGAGAGACTTTGATAGTCTGCATCTAGGTCCAAAGACACCAGCTCCAACCCTTGTTCCATCTTAGATCCATCAGTGTACCAGACAAGGAGCCTTTTTCATGCTTTGGTTCATTCACACTCATAGTTTGGCGGTCTTGAATAACCACTTCAAAGAGCGCTGGAAGTCCCGGCACTATAGGCATTATGCCCGTGGGTTTGGTCAGAGCTTCAATCTTGATTTTTCCAAAATTTTAAGGTGACCAGTCAGGTCTCTGACTTTATACTTTGTGTCTGGATTACTCTGGAGGCACTCAGTATCGCCTCCTCTTTAGTGTGCAGGTTGCAGGGAAGGAGGTTCAACATTGTCTCCAGAGCTGCCGTTGGGCAAGATTTCATTGCTCCAGTAACTCCCAGACAGGCAAGTCTCTGCAGTTTCAGAAACTTTCCTTGTGTAGTTTTTTCCTCTGTTTTGGGCCACCAGACCAGTGAGGCATAAGTAACTATAGGTATTACAACTGTAATGTATGACCAGTAGATCATTTTGGGTTTTAGACCCATGTTTTACCGCATAGTCTGCGGTAGTACCCATAGTGCCGTTGATGCTTTTGATAGTCCTTTTTATTTGCGAGTTCCAATTGAGTTTCTGGTCAAGGACAATTCCCAGATATTTTACTTCTTTAGAAAGTTTGATCGTAATGCCGTTTAACATAGGAGCTATAAACCCTTGCTTTTCCTCCTTTTGTAAACGGTATTATAATTGTTTATTTGGATTGACATTTAGCCCCTTCCGGTGAGCACCAGTTCTCAATCAAGTTTAGGGCCGCTTGCATGCGAGCAGATAATTTGCCATCATGCCTGCCCCTGATGGTGATTACGAGGTCAGTCTGGTAGCCTTGTACATCGAAGCTCTGCCGACAGCTCCGCCAGAAGCCGATCAACCACTAGGGACCGAGCAGGGGCGATATACTCCACCCTGTGGACACCCCTTTACCGCTCTGACCATTGCAGTCGCGTCCCCCATAGCAGAGCTGATTTTGGGGCTTCTTAGCATGGCTTTAATCCATTTAATCGTTGAGGGTTCAATGTCCCTTGATTCTGCTGCTCTTTGCATGGATTCGAATGAGGTGTTATCAAACGCACCTCCATATCAAGAAATGCACACATAGCGCTTCTTTGCATCAAATGTCTTTTCTATGTCTCTGACTAGACATTGTAGAGCATTGATCGTTGATTTTGCCGGTTGGTAGGCAAATTGTTTTGATGCAGTGGAGCTGAGATAAATTCGCTTCTTATATGCTGGTCAATTATTTTCTCCATAGTTTTAAGGAGAAAAGAAGATAAGCTAATGGGGCGATAGGACTTCGACTTATCCATAGGACGCCGACCGGCCTTTGGTATGAACGCCACCTTAACTTTCCTCCAGTTTTGTGGTATGTAGCCCAGTATGTAACTGGCTTTAAATATTGCTTGGGGTTTCGTAGTTTTTCTCTATGCCCTGCTGTAGCAGGGATGGAAATATGCCATCCATACCTGGGGATTTATAGGGTTGGAAGCTATTAACCACCATTTTATTTTATTATCTGTGAAGATTTTACCTGCTAGGCTTTTCCCTGCTTTGCTGGGGCGTGGTTCGTCCCATGTTGGGTTTTCCTGTAATTGGTTATCTTCTATGATGGTAGATCCTGGGAAGTGGGTTTTTAACAAAATCTCCAAACCTTCCCTGAGTCTCACATAGCTGTCATTGGTCTGTTTTTTAAGTAGTCCAATTCCGTTTGAGGGTCTCGTGCTAGGACCTTTTGGAGTCGCACTGCAGGGGTAAGATCATTTATCCCTTCGCAGAACGTTCTCCATGTTTTCCTTTTAGATTTCCTCAATTCTTTGTTATATTCAGTAAGGGCTCTGTGATAGTTGTCCCAGTTGCCCGATGTTTTTGCTACATTAAAGGCTTTCCTAGATTCAACCTTTAGTCGGTCAAGCTCCCTGTTCCACCAGGGAACATCTCTCGAGGTTCCCTTTCGTTTTACGCGGGCAGCTTTTTTCATATGAAGAGATCAAGTGTTCCTCTAAGTTAATGGAGGCTGCATCAAGTTCTTCAATAGTTGTTATGGATGAAGGTAACCCCTCAACTTCTGACTTTAGAAGTTCCTTAAATAGGGACCAATCAGTCAGTTTGGGCACTCGGTATTCATCCAGGCATTTCGCTGTCGCCGCTATGTCAAATCGTATGTGCATATGGTCCGACATGATAGGTCATTGGAAACTTGCCAGTTCTCAATTTGGTTATTTATGAATGGCGTAGCTAGGGTTAAGTCTAGTACCTCTTTCCTAATCGTATTATAAAGGTGGGTTTTTTTCCCCTGGTTAATAATGTCTATATTGTTAGTAGTCAAATATTCCAGCAGATACTCACCTCATTGTTTGTGTCTGTGTTGCCCCATATTGTTTGGTGCGCATTTGCATCACAGCCCAGAATAAGTTGTTTGTTCCTTCGGTTGCACCAGCTTATTAGTTCTTGTACGCTGGCTGGTGGTGGATCTTTTGTATCCCCTGGGAAGTAAGCTGAGGCAACTATAACGTTCTCTTACCTCTTCAGTCGGTACTTCCACCATAGCTGCAACCAAGTTTTCTTTTTAAAATCTAAAATTGGAACAAAATTAACATTTTTACTAAAAGTAAAGCCGCTCGAGGCCTTCATGAGATGTTTCATAAATTAACTTACATGACTGAGTTGGAAGTCCTCTAATCGTTCCTTCATTTACCTAGGGCTCTGGGTTAGCCCTATGTTTATATTATTCCTTGTAAATTTTCTATTAAGCACACTAGATGCAGCTTTTGAGTGTTGAAGATTTACTTGGAGGCATCTGAGATGCCGGTGTTCTTTGTTAGGCACGTTTTTAGGGAATTTGCCTTTATCTGCCTTTTTGTGGTCCTTAGGTTTTTTATCACCTTCAGGGTCCATCTTTTTGTTAGAAGGCTTATCCTTGAGCTTTGTGCTGCCTTTGGATTCGCCCTTTATTTTGGAAGTCTCCGTTTTAGGTTTTTGCACAGCTTTATGTGGAGCTTCCTTTGAGGTACCGGGCTCAGCATTACCTGAGCTTCCCTCTCTTTTGAGGCTTTACTTGGTCTAAGCTGGATTTCTCCAAACTTAAAGTTCAGCTTATAGCCTTCTTTTGAGTTCTACAGCGGATTTTTGATCCACTGAGAACGCATTTCCACTGTGGGGCCTACAGGATTTCTCCTAAGCACCCCCCAGCAGGACAGATCGAGGTCGTTTTGAGCCTCTAAAAGAGCCAGGATTTTTTCGTTTGAGTAGTCCTGACTATTTGGTAGCTACGCTATCAGTATTTCAGTGTGAGGCATTTCTGCTTCTCTACCACTCTGACAGCCACCCCCTCTGCTGGCCTTAGGTTCGCGGCTATGCCCTTTAGCCACTCAGCTGTGGCTTTGTTGGACACCCCAAAGCGAGCCATCCTGGTCTGTAGCTGGAACTGTGGAAGCTGGGTTTTATGCCAGTCCCCCGTCCCAGTTCTACTATCTGGTTCATTATGGACTCCTGTATGGCTCCTAGGTGTTCCAATGTCAGGGTTTCTTCAGGAAAGTTGGCATGTATTATTCCAACTTTCGTACCTTTAGCTACTTGGCTGTAGGTCGTTTGGGAGGTCTGTGGTCTAGAAGGAGTTTTATTACTCTCCTTTTCCTGACCTTTAGACCTCTTTATGGGTTTCCCTCAGGAGTATTTTCTTCTGATCGGACCCTTTTCGATCCTTTATCAGAGGAATCTTTCATGGTGGGGTTTATTGGTTTGAGAGCCCTTACACGGGCTTCTTCTCTGGCCATCCCACTTTTCATGAGGTATTTAAACCTCTTTCTTGCAGCGCCAGAGAGCTTTGGTCTCCCGGGTTCCCCTGTTTTAGGGTCACCCGTTTGCCCCCGCTCATCATCGCTGCTTTTTAAGAGCTCTTCTTCAGCTCTATTGTCATCGGGATTTTCAGCTCCCCGTATAGTTTGAGTTGAGGAGTTAGAGTCCTCTGTATTGTCTACCCTCATTGGTACGCTTTCATCGTTACCTGATGATGGTGGAAAGGGCTGCAGTGAACCCTCTGTTAGTCTTTGACTTTGACTTTTGGGGACATTTTTGCCCCCTTCGTTAGTTGTGCTGAGGACAGCAACGGTGTCCTCTATTTCTTTTTCTTTGTTCTTATTTTTTCCATTTTGTACCCACGAGTAGCGGAGGAAATAAAGGTCACCTGCAGCAGTGCCCCGCTTACTGCAGTAAGGCTGAATTAAAACCGGGTGTCGCCGGGTTTCCCCGGGAGTTCGCATAGTAGTAACTAAGCATCCCCTTAGTCATGCAGTCCTCGGCCTATGCTGTTCCACCTTGACTTGGGGGTTCTTTTTCGAAGAACCTAAACTAGATCCGATGTGTTCAGTCTAGAACAGGGGTACCTCGTGAAGGATGTAGCTCTTCACTACGCACATCGGTCTTGGGGTTGGCATGCCATCGTCCGCGATAAAGACCCTAGTTAAAAACTTGGGAATGTAACCCGGACGCCTAACATACGCCCCCTGACGAAAGCTCGTCTCACCCCCAGGTATAACATAAATGCACAAATAAATTTTTCACATAATATTTATAAATATATTTTAACTAATAAATAATCAAAGTTCTTTTAGGTTAAGTAAATTGTCAATAACACTAAAATCTGGGATTTCCATTGTCTTTATTTGTTAATTGATACACAACTTTTCGGTTAGTGATGATCAAGCGTTTTTAAGTGATAAATAAAAAATGTTCTTAAAAGCTACGACTACTATCCGTTGTTCACCGAAGCTTGGCCGAGTTTTCACGGTTCAGCAACGGCTATCAGGATTGCAGTAAGGAGCATTTTATGAGAGAAATCTTTTAAACTAAAACAACATCTTTTAAAACTTAAAATAATATAAATAAGGTTTACCAATCAAATTGTAATATAGTACAGAAACTAAAAAAACTAATAGGCTGAGAGACTTATAGTCAAAATAAAACCCCGTCTTAATTTTTCATTAATGTGCACGATACGAAAAAATATCAAAGCACCAAAAGGCAAGAAGTGAGAATTTTTGCCCATATGTACTTATTATATTCCACAATTAAACAGATTTTGTTAGCTTGGGACCTTTTTCAATCTCATTATTTAGGCGAGAGAGCCTAGGAATAATTATTTACGTTAAAGTCCGGAAAATGAACTTTTACAGTATGAGTGAAAAAAGTGTAAAGGTTTTTTTAGGTAAATAATGTACAATATTTTATTTCATACTGTACTGTAAAAGGCACTTTAAACTACTTGGTTTCAGTTCGTAAAATTAACTTTTATAGTATTTAGTTCGGTAAAAAAAAATTACCGGACTAGTACGGTAAAACTTTTTCAGGTTTTGTTAATATAAAATCTTCTTACTGCCATACTTACCTAATATACTTTTTACTCCAACTTATATTATTTATCTAACTACATAAAAAATAATATGTTGCCATTTAGATTTTTACCATCTTCCTTCATTTCCTCAATTTTACCAAAAACGATTCTAAAATAACACTAATTTTCTACTGACTTTCCTTTTCACCTTGACATAAATAAAAACAGGACAGTTAGACTAGGAGGAATCGGCGCATGAGTACCGAAAAGTATTCCATCTTAATTTTTTTATACGATCCTTTTTAAATTGCCCTACTGATGATATAAATGCATGCTTCCATGGCACTACCTGGTGCCCTATTGTTTAAACAATTGCAAGGAATTGTTATTTTTTAACCGAACATTTTTTTATATTTTTTATTGAAATACAAATAAAAAGGTTTCATGACTTTTTACGATAAAGTTAATATTTTTGAAGATATGAATTATTAAAGTTCAAAAAATCTCAAATTTGGGTACTGTGTTGATTATGGGTATAATAATCATAAAATATAAAACTGTAATAATGTACAGGGCATAATATTTCACTCGTTGATTGTTAATGGCGGGCGTTTAAAGCGCCCGTATCTGTTTGTTCTTTTAATTAAAAGTTTTGTTTTGCTAAATTTTAGATTTTTGACGCTGGATTTTTTTTTACAATTATACCTGGTGACTCAGCAATCATGTAGCAGCTTATTAAAAAATATATTAATTTATGGGCTTTCTATAGCGTATAGTTGCCCTCTCTTTAAATGGAATAATTTATTTTTGCGACTTTGGGTTTAACCAGAAGTCACCCAAATTATTTTTTTAAATACCGCTTAATATGTTTTTCTAGCCTATCAGACTGGTCCTAAAATGATCTTTTTAACCATGTATCAAAATGTGACATTTGTTTTTAATAAGACGTCAAAAAAGCATTTATCCAAATAAACTAAAGTAGGTTCTGATATGTAGCTTGGACCATATTAAAGTGTAGTGTGCTATAATATTAAAAAAATAAATGATATTTTACAATATTACGTTGTTTTGGTCTTGGTCACAACTGTGACCAGATTTTTTATATTTCGACAAAAATCCCTGAATCAACTCGCTGTGTTTTGGAAAATGAATAGGAACAGCATATTTTTATTTGTCTATTCAAACAATAATTTTTCTACTGTTTTAAAAAGATTCGCTCATCATCACTGATTTAAATCCTTAAGTGTAACTATAACATAAATTTTTTATTTGGTTATCATCAATAAATGTTGGTATAAGTGCAAAAGCAAATTAATGATGATAATCGTATATGGCAAACATGAAAGGAAAATAATTCTTTTACAGAATGAACAAATATATTTGCAGTCTCTATTCTATTTTTTAAAATACCGCGGTTTTTGCAAATTGTTTGATCTATGAAAAATCTAATCACCGTCGACGAACATCAACTAGTCCAAAACAGTCAATATCATATTTAAAGATATCATATTTTTTTTAGAATAATAGCAATCTTATATAAACAAAATCTAATTGGTTAAAACATTATATGGGGTGGTTTAAAAAAGTTTTTGGTAACTTCCGGTTAAACCGGAAAATGGAAAAATAAATTATTAAGTCCAGAAAAAAGTAACTAACAACTATGGAAACCCTTCAAATATTGGAATAATATCTTTGTAAATAAGAAAGTGATCAGTTGTTACATGTCCGCGTGAACACCCAATGATGTAAGTTATCGTATTAAAAAAAAACACGCATATTTCCTATTGGTTAAAATGTTATAAAATTCTATTGTGTTTTTAAATTGTAAAAATTAAAAATACCTTTTTTTAGTAGCTATCAAAAACATATTTAATAACAATATTTAAAAAATCCTAAAATAGTTAACTTTATTTATAGAAAATTTTAAATTAAATGCAGGCTGTTTCTTTAAATAAATCGGATAAAACTTGCATGCCTCCGCAAATAAACACACTTTTGTGCCGTTTCTCTGGTTAAATTTGATCTATATCAAGCATGTTTGCTATGTTTATCTGAACTGTAACATGTTTAACAACTTTAACACTAACGGCAGACGCGCTTGTTAAATTCCTTTTATTCTAGTGTGCAAATTAAATTATCGAACATACAATAATACATTTGATAATACTAATAATTTAATTCAGCGAAATACCCGTAACAGTAATACGCAAATGAAGTTTTGTAATAATGTTTGTTGTGTTTATTTACTTAAATTTTATAGTTACGTTACAAGCTGGTGCCACACGAAAAAAACAAGTTGAGCATACTTTTCATGAGACATATGTATTCGGTAGTAATTTTGCTTGCTGATTGTGTTCAAAATTCTGCCATCATTTCACCATTGTTTTCTAACGTCAAAAACTGGTGAAAAATAATGAAAATTATTAAAAATTACTTGGGAAAATCTGATTTTTTTTTACATCCAAATTTAGATTTTTATGAAAAGGCTCAAACTATTAAAAAACTACTATCGAAAGAACTAAAAGTTGATTCTGGTTTTAATATATTTACTTTTTAAAACTATTCTCAGCTAATTGTTTATCATGTTAGTCCGTCTTCTTGAATTTTGAATACTAACAATCAATTTATACTAACCTAAATTCGCATTTATCAAATGTCTGTGTTATCTATTGTTTTTGCTTATTTTATCCACCATATTGGAAAAGCCATCATAAATGTTTTAAATTTGACGTCAGATTCAAAATCAGCAACATCAAAACCAATTTATAGGAAATTTGGCTTAAATCAAAAAATTTTACGCCACCTTAAAAAACACCACCGTTATTTTAGATCGCCATCTTGAGTTTTCTGAATCTGACTTCAGATTCGTAATAAGCGACCCGAAATCCTTCCCATATGAAATTTGGGCTGGATCCGCGAAGATTAAAAAAAAAGTGATTTCAGTCAGTTTTTTTTAAGTAAAAAAAAACACGTGCTATCTTAGTTCTGGTGGTGGATCCTTTTACATGAAAATGTAAAGTTGGACATGACGGCATTGACTCCGGCTTCGTGATCAGGAGGCAAAATTACTACAGAAAATATAAATGTCTCGTGAAAAGTATACCCAACTTTTTTTTGTGTGGCTGTGTTATTAGAGTAGGTAGGTAGGTTTAAAGTGAGTGGGTATAACACCCTTCCACCGCGACCGATCGGTCTATTGTGACTCTTGTGTTATTAGAGTAGAGTACTGTGCCTTTCTTTTACCTTAAGAGATACTCGAAAGGCCTAAAGCCTAAGTACTTATTTACAGTCTGAATCTTTAGCAAAAATTTGCCCTGAACTTGCTTTCCAAACTGGACTTAAGTCCGGCTTAAAAAACTGAATATGGGAATGAAGAGTACTACCCTCAGCAAAACTATTAATTGTGCTAATTATTAAGGAGAGAAGATCCTTAATATAAAGAACAAATAGATTTTGTGGAGTACCACAACATTAATTTTGACAAAGCCAGAGCTGTGACCATCTACAATAATAGGTCCATTTTTTTATACGAAATTCTATTACAGAGTTACAAGCATTTAAAAGTTAAATATAAAACTTGCCTTTAAATTAGGTATCTACGTCACAAAGAGGCCACGACACATATTTACAACGCCTGATCGACAAAGGTGACGAGGGCTAAGTTCCAATATTACATCCCGATTGAAAGCGGAGTGAATAAAATACCAAGCAGAGCTAATTCGTATTTTAAAACACTTTTGATTTTCAATCGGTAGATAACTGTCACTTTCGTTTGTTTATTTAAAAAGAAAATACTATAATCTGTTTATCTTTGTTTGATAAAAACACATTAAGAAAAAACCTATTGCATTGGTTTAAATAGTCAATAACTTCGTTTACAACAATAAAAATGTATTGCATTTTTTTCAAAGAGTCGGTAACCATGATTACTTACAAGATGTTTTTCTTAAATGATAATAAATAGTTTATTGAGCTTTAACCTGTTTTTTGTAAAAACGTATATTTTTTTAAGTAATAGCGATGGTTTTGACAAACTTTATATTTATTATGTTGCATATTTAATTGACATTAAACCGATTTACCTTTAATCGGTACAAAGGAATGCGATGGATTTTTTCTTTTTGCCTTGAATCAAATACTTTTATAGTTTTTACTAAAAATGCACAAAACAAGGCTAAATTTTTGGTAATAGGTTTGGACGCTCGCTTACTCCAGCGGGCGTCATCGAGAGAAAATACGTTTACACGCTGCCAAATTTGTTGTAATAATGAAAATGTAATATTTTTGCTGTGTTGTAAGAGAATTTTAATAATGTAAATTTTTTAAATTATATATTTTCTATGACATTCAAACATAACAAGAAATGCTGAATTTATACAAAAAAAAATCATTTATTGTTGAAAATCAAAAGATCCGATTGATCGTTTTCTACAATATAACAACACATTAATGAATAGTTCTTTAAAGTTAAACAATTATTATTTTTATTTAATATCTTGCATATCGTGTTGTTGTTTCTGCTTTGTGTTTTCTATGTAGTGGAAATAATAAGACGTTTTTCAGGTGCATTTAATAAAATGTTTTAAAATATTTGTCAACAGTATAATTTTTTCTTACTTACGTCTACCGAATTGTGCAAGTGTTTTTTCTTTTCATAACATTTTTTTGTCTACTTCGGATGCCTCGTGCCTAATTTTAAACAGATAGACATGTAAAGAAATACATACATCCAAAGTAAAAATTAACATAATAAAAATTTTATTTCTTTAAAGAAAAAAAAAATAATTATCAATATTATAACAAAATGGCCTATTTTCCACAGAAATAGTTCTTAATTACTGTTAACATTGTTATAGCTTTGGCAACCATGTTCGTTTATATAGCAGCTTGTGAATGTATTTTCGTTCGATGGACGCCCGCTCCTTATTAATTTTTAAAAATCCAACAGACAATAAGCGTTAATATCATACACCCTCTGCTTAAGCAATTTGCGCATTTAGTAATGACGTCACGACGTCATATTTTTAAAAAGATAGGCCTGGGTTCGTATTCAAACATTGGTCATTTCTTATAGAAAATTTTGCTTAAAGTTATAAAAGAGCCTTTTTTGTAATTTAAGGGTTGTTTTAACTTTTGTGACTATTTTAATTTTGGTGACTATCTGTGATGTTCTTTTAAAGCAAATCCAAGTATGGAAAAGCAACATTTCCACAAATAACAATCGGTTAAATTTGTCTTAAAGGTTCCTTGTAACCCATTTTTAATAAAACTAATAGGAAATAATTAAAGTGGTTCCACTAATATAACAAAAAGGAAAAAAAAAAGAATATTTTCCATAAGAAACCATGTTTGCGATCGACCATGATCTATCGGGAAATTTTTGAGACATACTTACACCACTTGCCAAGCGAACAAGCGTGCAAAAGAGAATAAGATAAGAGTACAATTTAATTTAAATAAACTCATCTTTGAAAAGCAATTTTTTTACCAATAATTATTGCAAAGGCTAATAAAAACTACTCGGAAGATATCTAAAACGCAGCCCATCAGAAAGCTGCTTCCAGTTTACTTCCAGTGAAATCTAAGGAAAGGTATCAGACAGTGTATAATATGTTCTGGGGTGAAGAAACCCCCAAGAGATTTATAGGAATTGACGAAAATATAATGCTGGCCTATTTTACGAAAAGGTAGGCTTTTTAAATGGTTAAAGTATTGTACATAGGTAATAATTTTGTTATTTGTTTTAGGCTAAAGTTCTTAAAGTTTCTATTTTATGGGCTATTACTTATGATCAAAAAGATAAAAATCAATGAAAATACTGATATTTCACAATACAATATAAAATAGTAATAGCTTGTTAAAAAAAATGAAATATATCACAAGTACTTATTAATTAAGACCCAAAAGGGAACCCAATCGATTTTTCTTGTTTTATCGTTATGGAAAATGTACAGTACAGCCAGTTGGCATTCATACAAAAAAAAAAGAATATTTAAAACTTTCTGATGTTTCAAGGAACACCGGTCATAGTTTTAGAAAAACATCTACCACTTTTTTTGGGACAGTAGCGCTGATATCCAGGTTCTCAAAAGGCATGGGCGATGGCGATCCACAAGCGTAGCTGGAGAATAGGGAAGAAAGCATTGGTAAAAAAAATAAAAAATTCCAAAAAGATATTTAATAATGCCCAACTGGAACTAGCCCAAGAAGTTAATTCAGGAATTTTGGTTGAAAAAATGTTCAGCAACAATTGATTGATATAGCGGGCTCAAAAGTTATAACCTTTTCTACCTTTCACAATTGTTTCTTTAATATTTATATACACTGTTAAAAATAAAAAGTTTTTCTTTCTTGTTAAATTGTGTTTTTTTTTTATTTTAAGGATTTTTTAAGAGTGTAATGTATTTCGCATTACTGAAAAAATAAAAAATAATTTGTAACTTTTTGGCCCTTATTGTTTAAAACCATCGGTTTCAGGGACAAAATAATAAAAAAATCAAGCCCTGAAAGAATTTTTTCAACATATTTTAAATATTGTTTCTTTTGTTAGTAAAAAACTTTTAGATTTAAAGCAAATATTAATGGGATACATATGTTTTTTTTTTTCTTAAACTCTTCAAAGGAACACCGTTATCTGATAATACCCGTTATTAACTGGTAGAATAAAAACGTATGTATGTCAGTAACACTAAAAGGGGATTTCATCCAAATATTTTCGACACATCTTTTCCCAATTTTTTCGTAAAACCATAAACAAAAAACAATCGCAATATAAACCATCGTAAAATAAACGATGTTTTTTTAGACCAGGCAAATTTAAATGAACCAGTATACTTAAACATGGTAACTTACTAAGATTGGGCTTATTTGTTTTAATAAATAACATTTTACATGTTACCAACTTTTTATTTTCTATAATTTTAAATTCATTTTTATAAAATGACTGACTGGTAAACAATAAATATTTTTGCTTTAAGAGTTTTCTAATTTAGTAAAAAAAGATACAGGTTATTAATTAATAAAGGCCGCGAGACACGAGATACGAGACGTCTTGTCTCGAAGCCATTTTGTCTCGTCTCGAGAGCATTTCGTCTCCGAATTTCGAGACGAGACAAGGCGAATAAAATTCTTAGAGAAGCTTTTGGACGAGACGAGACATCTCGAAAAATTTTAATGACTTAAAACTTAGGTGAACTAATTGTAATAAAAACTCCAACAATATGTTTCTAGTTATTAAAATTATACAGGTTCTTTAAGATTTAGTGTTACAAAAATTCGACAGCA
>JAHBCN010013544.1:0-24174 GCA_019359885.1 Listronotus oregonensis | reverse complement strand
AGAAACTGGCTATATAATAACATCACAAAATACATTAATAATATTAATAGATAAAACTTACTCTTCTTCTTACCGTCTCAAAAGCAAATTAAATAACACTTTAGAATTAAGTATAGGTAATTATTAAATAATTGTTAAGAAATATAGCTGCACAGTGCACTGCAGGCTTTGTCGTTTAAAGAAAGATAAAAGAACTGAGCCTGAGCAAACTATCACCACTCATGATACTATTACTAGAAGATAAAACCACTTGGCGATTTAATTTCGTACGACGTTGCGCATGACGTCACTCGATTGACAACAATTCCGTTTGTCGGTTGGGAAAGAGTGTTTTAAAAGCCTTTTTAACGTTTATTGTATTTTGGCATTATATGACGTTTAAAAAATAAATAAATCATGCGCTTAATCCATCTAACATCTAAACAGAAATCGGAATGCCATATTAAAACTCGCCGTTTCTGGGGAAATAGTCGTCGAGTGACGTCAGGCGTGCGAGAGAGATAGGCTTATCTCATGCGCGTGGGTTTATCTTTTAGAGTAATAGTATCATGATCACCACTCAACACTGCTGTGATTCCCCGAAAAAAAGTACAGACAGCGCGAGCACGCGCGAATTTAATTTCGGGGGTTCACCCGCTGTTGTGTATATTTTTTGTAAATTGCTGCCCACCTCTGTGGCCCGGCGCAGCGTATTGACTATTTTAGTGAAAGGCAATTCCACTATCAATAAATTTTGTAAAAAAGTCGGGACTTTCGCGGGACACTTTAAAAATCGGGAAGGCCTTCGGAAAATCGGGACAGTCCCGCCAAAATCGGGACGAATGGTCACGTTACTATGGGCGCACATAAATTGCGTTTTCAAGCAAACAAAATATTTTTTATCGTTTGCGGTAAAAAAATAACTAAATTTTATTTAAATACAACAAAGTTTTATTCAAATAATAAGAAAAATATTTTTAAATATCTTAAAAATATCAAAAAAAAAAAAACAAGTATCAATCTAAGATCAATAACGGAAACATTTTCGTAAGTTTATTGATTACACAAACTTTTAAAGTACCTAAAACTAAGAATAAATATTAATAAGGCCTTAATGACATTGATAATTTACAAATGTACCACAAATTAGTAATTTTATATTATAGTTGTAGCACTGGATTACCGTTTATACATATTTTAGGCCGGCATTACACGGCATATTTTATCACAATTTATTGGCCGATAAATTGTTACATTTACTTTGTGTCATGTAAAGCAACAATTTTACCCCAATTTATTGTAATATTAAATTCTTGCAATAAATTGGAGCTAGCAGAACTGTTTCCAATTTATTGGTGCAATTTTGGTGAAATCTAGTGACATTTTAAGTTAAAACTGGTTTTGCCAACCTCGTCTAACTGACCATTTTAAAGATATTGTTTTTTCTATCGATGCTTTGCTGTGATATTTTGTTTATGAACTACTAATGTTATTTTCTGGTTGTTTCATTGTGGAAAAAATAGTTTTTTTATTAGTTATTAATAAAATTGAAGGTGTTGGTAGTGGGTAATCCTGGAATATTGTTACAACTTATTAATCCTAACTTTCTCCATGTAAAATGCACCACATTCACAAAATATTGTTGAAATATATTGTCGCAATTTCTTGTAACATTAAATTGAAGTTAAGATTTGCCCTGTAAAACCCGCTAATATAAAAGCAAATTTTAATTTAAAACCAAGTATAGATGATTCATATCTGATATACAAAAATTATTTAATTTGCTGTAATCCCTGGTTTTGTTTGAACTGTATTAGGTGTTCTGTAATCCAGAGTTTTTTTTTTTTAGCCAAAAAGTATTTTTTTAATACCTACTATTGCGTGTTTTAATTAATTCGATTACCGAGTCTGTGCTGTAAATGTAAAAAAAGCCATAAATTTGGTAATATCTAAGTCAACTTTTGCATAATAGCTGCGTTTAATAATCCAGCATCTTTTAGGGTTTTGTGATTGGGCCCAAGACCTTTGACGGATAAGTAGTGATTGGGTTAAATGGTGCATTTCATACGGGCGGCCTTCGTTACAATGTATTGCCTTATTTGAGCTACAGTGTGTTCGTGATTAAATTGACCTACCAGTCTGACCCATCAGCAAGACGAATCTGCAAACTAGAAAAAAAAAAATGAAAAAATACATTTTCCCCAACAACAGTAGTTAAATTGCTATATGTATCATAAACCAAAAAAATATTTTTTTAAACAATTATTTTAACTCATTTTCATTTTCTAAAAGCAATATAAAAATTCTATTCTGATTTTAGACTATTTGACAGTCTGTAACTTACTTGGTGGTTGGGTTTTTGCGAATCTGCCTTGAGCATTTTTTTTGGACGGGCTTCATTAGCTGGTTTGTTCATAGTGCAAGTTCCTTAAAAATATTTTATATGATTTATTGCCAAAAAAACGGTACTATACAACTACATATACAGTGTTTCCACATTATGTGTCTGTAATAATATTAGGGTCACATCTCCTATGTAAACATTAAACAATTTATCTTTAAAAAAAATATGTTTTTTTTGTTTATCGAAAATTTTATGCTTGACAAAAATGGTGCATAAAGAAAAGCTTATTTTTGTGGTGCTCATAAAGATTATGGTGAGACAGGGATACGGATACAGGGAGGCATATATGGTTTTTTGATTTTTTACTTTTCTATAGATTTTATTTTTGGACTTTTAATATTTTACAGAAAATATTTGGGTAAAATCATTAAACAATAATTTTAGACCCAAAAAAACTACATTTTATATTTATGAAATAAACAGTGTAATTCAAAAAAAAATTATTAAAAAAAAAATAGTAATATTCTAGAGACCAGTTTTCTTCAACATTGGGGTGTATGTCATTTTTTTAGATACTTTTGATTTACTAAATAAATAAATTTAAAAAATCATCTTTTTTTCTTTGGGTAATGGATATTTTTTAGGTCTGTGGAGCCCTTACATGTTTGGGAAACAAGTTGGGAACTTAAAAGGATAATGCTCATTAAGAGTCTCTTTGTAAAAAAACTTTTAAAACCCAAAATGCCTCAATTTACCTAAAGGGTAGCTATCTCATCTTTAACCACAACAATTATTGTATCATTTTTTTTAGGTTTCACATATTCTTTAAGCAGTTTTCAGGCAAAATTAATGCCTTATCCCAAAATAATGTTTATTTTTAACATTTAACAAAACGAGTTTGCAAAAGAACCAACTTTTATGATAAATAAATTTATCTGTATATGTTTTAATATCCTTTTTAAAGTAGACAAATATACAAATATTACTAACCTACTACACCGGTCTGGACTACCAATAATATCCATGGCCTTGAAAAGGTTTTTATTTTACTTTAGGTGGTTTATATTGCTCCATTCTATGATCTTCCATAGCTAAATGAATCTAAAAAATTAACATACCTTTAAACCATTAATGTACAATTAAATTGTAGTTTTTATATGACACATGTAACATGCCACATTTAACACTGCCCCATGTTAAATCAATTTCCAGTTACTGGGTAAAACCAGTTCTGGGAGCAACTATTACAGTTTAAAATCATTAATCTGTATTTCTATGAACAAAGAGAGTTGTTTGTCAGTCTATTAAAGAAAGACTAATGGCAGTAGCTCAAGGAAAAGTGTTTTTAATTCTTAAATGAATATTTCAAGCTGGTGTTCTATTTTTGCTTGTGCTCTTAACTAGATTTTAATAATTGCCTTTAATTTTTAGGGCCAGGACTTGATTTGTCTTTTAAACCTTCAAAAGTTTACTTGTAAGCTTATATTGTTTATTCATCATCAATAAATTATATCAATTTATATAATGGTTTTCATTTGGGTATTTTTATTATTTTAAATTCAGTTAAATTAAGTATTTAAAAAAATAATACATTTGGGGCTTGACCACTTATTTTAGTACTTGCCTTAACTTGAGGGATTTCTCCTCTCTGGGTACTCTCTAGAAAAAACTCTATTTGATGGATCAGTATATTCCGAGTTCACCATCATTAACACTGAAACCATTCTGCCACAGTCTACAGAAGTAAATTACAGAAATAAGGTTATAATTTCGAAACTGCTAAAATAGGTTAGTTCAGGTTGGATTGATTGAAGAATGGGAAATTTTTTTTAAAAACCATAAAAAATAAATAAATAGAGATATTGACATTTTTTTTTTTCATTTTGTTCTATTTTTAGGGTGGATCTACAAGTCTTTAAGAAAATTAAAAAAAAAAATTAAGTGTAATTTTTATTCGGGAAAATAAAAAAATTGGTTTTTTTTAATTTTTCGTCAATAAAATGCATTTGTTTAAGCTTGGGTAATTTCTAATGATTTGTTTCATATTCTATGTGTAAAGAGGAATAATTTTAAAAATATAAATTTTTTTGATTTTTCAAATATTTTTTAAAATTTTTTTTTATTAATTAAAAATTAACATTTTTGATTTATTTTTAATTATTCCATTTTTGATAAACTTCAAAAATAAAAATATTTTACAACTCAAAAATAATCATGTTGATTTTACATCACCTCAATTACCAAAGAATGTAATACTAAATAAGAAAATATTGCCTTATTTATTAAAAAATTTTTTTACCTCAGGCTGACTTTGTGGCCTGGAAGGTTCCTCTGCCCTGGTACCACTTCAGAACTAGTATTGTCTTGCCTAACTTATAGCCAGTACCTCTAAATGATCTACTGGTCCCTGAACCACCAGCCCCCTGGTTCTAAAATTTCTACCCTGTCTGAAAAGTGCATTAAATCACACCAAATTCTAAATATAGGATGAAAAACTTACTCCTGGACAGATTTAAACATATCTGCCACAATATCCTTTTGAGGCCCTAAAATTTTGTTGTCCACTATGTTCAGATCCACCAGCATAATAGGCCTGCCCTTCCTCTTCCTCATCACTAGAGGTTGTTAAAGTATTAATTGTAGAAAAGTTAGAGGATTTCTTGGGTTGTTTAATTGGTAACTACAGGACTGTGTTTCTGGAGGAGCAACAGCTGTTCATCCACTATCTCAACATCATCACCTTCATTTTCATAATATCGAGACATTGAATCTATCAAAAAAAGAAGTATTAAAAAGCAGGGGGGGTTTTTAAATTTTTTTTTAAGGCAATGTTAACTCAAAAACTTAACTCTTATAAAAAGAAATAACATTGAGATACCCATAAGTAAGTGGGGAATATTGGGTCTGTTTGTTATTCGGGAATAGTGTACCCTATTTTATCACTTTTTTACCTAAAGCTTTTTTATTAAAGGTGTATTTTAGGATTAAGTATGAAAAAAGTATAAAATAGTGTAAACTATTTTTTGAATAAAAAACAATTTTATGTAGTATTCACCAAACAAAATCAGGTCGGTTAATTGTAGGAATGGGTGGCTTAAATTATGACATGTTAAATACTTAGGTAATTATTGCATATACGGTTTTCTATTTTTGGAATATATGGTAAAATTTTATATATTCTTTCCAGTGTCCTTGGGGAAATGCAAATATACTACCGGAGAAGAGAAATTATGTTTTTTAATATTTTTTATTTTAATTTGAAAATTTAAAATTACCATTGATTTTCTCCATATAATGCGAAAACTCCCCATTATGACAAAACGTCAGCGTGCAGTGTTGCCAGATCGGGTCTTTTCGAATACGTTCCCGCATTTTCCCGTCTGAAATATAATTGGGAAAAATAAAAAGCCGTTAACTAACCAAATACCAAGACCAACTGTTTAGACAAATCAAGACTGGCCCGGGCTGGTTGTTTTGGTAAGCAAAGCAGCTTTTTATTTATCCCAATTATATTTTAGACAGAACCCGAATATCAAAATTTGATGGCCGAAAATTATTAATTCTGGCAACACTGTTGATACTTATTTTGAATTTGACAATGTAAAAAAAATGTGTTTTTTTAAAATTTTAAAATTTAAAAATTGTTTTTCCCGATTTTCTGCGTATTTTGTCAATAGATTTCTTTTTTCTGTGTGTTATGTTTAATTAAATAATTATCAATTTATACGTTTTTACCCCGCCCAGCACTCAAATTCACTCCCAAAATCCCGTAAGTTTATTTGGTTGAAAAAAAAAAAAAATTAAACACAATTTCTCTTCTCCCGGGAGGGATATTTGCTATCCCAAAAAAAACTTAAAAGTAATTTATTTAAAAAAATTCATAAAATCCAAAAATAGCAGAAAACAGTATATACAATTGTTAAATTTTTTAGCTGTAGAAATGCCTGTTTTATCCCCATCTTTAAAAAATAATTTTAAAGTGATTAATATTATTATATTTTTTAAACCCCAAAAGGTTTAAAAAAAAAAAGGTCACAATCCCAAAAAAATACTTCAATACTGGGAATATTAAAGTACACATAAAATTTAAAAATAACCCGGAAAAAATACCCTTTTCATCAAAACTTGTGAGTTCAAATAAAAAATTTCCACTAACCTCAACGTCCCAAGCAGCCGAATCCAAAAAAAAACTTGGCTCTGTCTTGGTTTGCACCAGTTATTCAATAAATTGTTGTAATTTTTTTTCTTGATCACTCATTTTATATGTAAACTTTTACAATAATCAGGGAAATTTCATCAAATTTTGATAAAGTTAGAACTGAAACCCAATAAAAAAATAATCAACAAAAAAAATTTTCCTCACCCTACGTTCTGTCAAAATTAAAATTTATAAAATGTATGGAGAATAGAGGTAAGGGCACAATCTCTGGTTATGCTACATTTACAACCAATTCGATTTAAATTGCAATCCTAAAAATTTACATTTTTGGGCCCATTCACATTCGGAGGAGGAAAAGTGAATTTCAAGGTTATGACACTATCATATTATTTTTTTTAAATTTTTTAAACATTTAATGCAAATTTGGATAAATTAAAATTTGCTATATCCGGTTTTCCAATTTTATGGATTTGCAAAGAAGAAATATATAAATGTTTTGTTTATATATTTTTTTAAAAAAAACCTCTAAATTTGTTTTATTTGACGCTTCAAAAGCCAAGTACTTGCACCAATTTGAATGGAACGTTGATTATGAACAGCAAATTCGATTTTGAAATTGGTTGTAAATATAGCATTACGAAAGTGGCTCTCAAATTGTAGTAAATTGAAACGGCGTAGGTATTCCCAAAGACCGTTTTTTAAATAATGCGTCAACCCGGTCAAGTTTTCTAATTATTTACGATTTACTCGTTACACCAGCGCCTCTTTCAGGGGCCATTTTTGAGCCTACCGCCATAAGAGATGCCCGCACCTCTACACTCCATAATAAAAATGAACTTAGCACTAAAGGGGCGTTGAAAGAGTCTATTAATAGATTAAAAAACCCCGCGTTGAACAGTTGGAGAAATAACGAAACGGATATTTCACAATTTCTAACGACCACTTATCAACTAAAAGGACTCGACCCTCAAGCATACACCTACTTAAGGCCTTCCCGCTCTCTTCAGGCTTGTTCTGATTGGTCGATGGAAAAGTGTTTACCGTGCTTTGGGTGCTGATTGGTTAGGGGGGTACACACCCTTCTTGGTCAAACAATCGCAGCAAGCGTGGGAAAACTAAAAGATTAGACCTTTTTTCTTCCCTTTTCCGGACGCTTGTTCGCAATGGGCGACAAGACTGCCTTTGCAGGTATATCCCTGAAGGACCAATGAAAGAATTGGAGGGCTTCGAGCACCTAAAAAAAAAGGTTCGTTTGTTACCCAGATAAAAGAGTACATTTTATTTTACACTTTTTTGTGAATAAACCGTTTGATATCGTCCGTGTAATTTAGGACTAGGTGTTTGAATTCTGGTGTAAACTAGTGTCCCTTCTTCTCGAAGTTGTGAAGTTGGGATGCATTTTTACTACAAGACTTGAGTTTGTTTCTTTATAAACATAACCATAAAGCTTTTTTTTAATTTCTGAAAAGGGTCTAAATGCGTTTGGTAAAAAAATCAAATAGGGAAAACTTTTTAATTTCTTCAAAAGTTCCACTTTTTAGTCCTACCCTTCCTATACTGTAACTTGATAAAAACAGACCTACTATGAAAGTCGGTGCTTTCTTGCTGACATGCTCATTGGTCCACGGGGGAGGAGCCGACAAATACAGAGTAATACCCCAGAATATATGATCAGTTTTCAGGGTAATACTTTGATTCTTTTATAGGTGTTTTTCAATTAGCTCACAAAACCGCATAATGCTGCATAATCCTCAACATTGAGTGTTTCAGCTGCCTTGCTTCGATCTTGGTTTATTCAATTAAGGGCTCGCTAAAGCGTAGTCTAGTTTTGCGAAATGCGATTTACGAATTACAAATTTCCCCGCAAAATTTTTCCGCCGGTTTTTTTGGTATTTAAAGCGCTGCGACTGCGAATTTTTTAGGGGTTTAGTGCTGGAACTGTTGGCAAGATGCAAGATGGAAATATTGATTAGCTCTGTATTGACGTTTTAATTAATTTCCCCTTTTTTTAAAACTTTTTTTTTATTTTTAATTTTTTTTTTTTTAACAATATTGTATCTTATGCTAGGTTTTTCTGTGTATTGTTTTAATAAACATTTATAAGGCTTTGGTCGTCAGTGAATAATAAGGATCAAGTTGAAAATTTTTACTGGTGAAGAAGGGTTTTTGCATTTACTGACCTTCATAATTGCATCTTTAAGGTGGGTTTTTTTAAAACAAACAACAACAAAAAATAGAATATATACTTTTTTCCCATAAAGTCTTTATACAGGAAATAACATAAAATAAAAAAAGAGAAATTAGATTAAACAACTTATTTTTAACCTTTGAGCATATACTTATAGAGGAAGCCTTGCTAAATAGGGCAGCAAGCGAGAGCGACAGAAGAATTACAGTATAATCTTTCCCTCTCGCTTCTACGTGCTCATTGGTCGGTGAAAAGGGTATATATCCCACTCGTCGTGCTTTGCCCGCCAGTCCTCTCGACCAATTAGCACGTTGGAGCGAGAGAGAAAGATTATATTTTGATTAATCTTTCTCTCCGTACGCTTTTTGGCACTGTCTTAACGGTGAGGCTGAATCAGTAGGAATATGCTGGGAAACTAAACTTTTATTTTATTTTTACTTGAAATCACAACTGCATATGTGCTATTAAAACATATGAGAGAATGACAGGTTGTTATGAAATAAAGGATCGTTTAACTATAAGATTATGATTTTTTCGAAAAAAAAAAAAAACACCCGTTTTTTTATTTTGAACTTTAAAAACACACAACGATCCCAGCTTTATTTTTCGTTCCGTCAATGCCGCCCAAGCATAAACATACAGAATTTGCATTTTCAGCACCTTTAGACAAGCTCACATATATATATATATATATATATATATATATATATATATATATATTATATATATATATATATATATATATATATATATATATATATATATATATATATATATATATATATATATATTATAATATATATATATATATATATATATATATATATATATATATATATATATATATATATATATATATATATATATATAAATTTATATTTTATCCCCAAGGGAAATTAACCGTAGTAACAATCTTTGGCAAAAAATCAAACAGTATCTATATCAATACCCTGCTCGTGGTCTTCAATTTTTCGGAATTCGAAAATCTTAAATTAAAGTCAATTTTCCCGCTTCTACATTTCAAATATTACGAAACGCAAAAAAGTAAAATTAACCCCTTGGAAAACTGCATATTTTAAGTCGACCAATAAGAATCCTCAATTTTCCCGCCCCCCAGATTTTAAATATTGCGAATCGCAAAAAACTTAAGAATAGAGGCTCCTCAATTGACACATTTGAAAGGGCCAATCAGAACAAGTTTCGCAATTCGCAAATCGCATTTCGCAAGCATATGAACTACTCTTTAAAAAGGGTTGCGCGGGCAGTATTATCTCTGTTTTTTGACGTTAATAATTACAATTAATTATTAAATAGACTTATATCATTGGTAAAAAAAGAACAGTCTTAAAATTCATAATTGTACATTTTTTAAATGAAAATATAATAGTTTATATACAATGCAAATTGCGAATTAAAATGTTTTCGCCGGTTTGTTTGGATTTCATATTCCTACAATTTTCTAGGAATTTGTCGGATGGAAAACTTAAAAAGGATCGGTTCCCATTTAAGCCCATATACGCAATTTAAATTAATTCCATATATTATGTCCCTTTTTTGACGTAAGGGTTTTTCCTTTTTTTTTGTTTACAAGTATATAAAGTCTAATTTTTTAAAAAATGGTATACAATTGGATCTAATGTAGTTGTACATTCAAATTATTTTTAAAGTTGAATATTTAAAAAAATTAAAAAAATAAATCACCTTCTGGGCAAAACGGTGACGTCACAAACATTTATCTGCGGACAAATTGAAAAAATCGAGCACCCTTTTAAATTTTCCCATTGGGGTTTTTCAAACTGTTGGTCGTCACAGAGAAAAAAAAGGGGGAAAAAAAGCGTTAACTGCCACCAATTTTACGGGAGGATGTAAGCCGCCAGGGTTCTTCTACTTGTCAAATAAAATTGACATTTGACATAACAGTTTTGTTTTCTTTGTTCTCAGGGGAAAAAAAAAGGGTTGTCGTTAAACAAATTTTTTTCGTAAATGTTTTGTTTTTGGTTAGATTTGGCTTAGTATCTTTAATTTTATTTTAGTTTAGTGTTTCATTTTTCTCTAATTTAGTTTATAAACTATGTCTTGTTGCGAAAGGGGTTTTCCCAAATTTTCAAAGGGGTATATTTTTTTTTAAGTACCCCATTTTATATACATATATATACGTGAAAATATTTTATTTGATATGTCGCAGCCAACTAGCTTAATTCCCCTTTAAAATTAAAGCCCCCTCTTTACTAAACAGCGCCTTTAAAATGGGCCTGAATGATATTCAGCCTCGTTTGTTACAACATTTAATAAACTGGCGGCTAACGCTTAGGCCAAACGTACGATGGGGTGACCATGTCCCTTTAACAACAGCCAACCTCTTTAAAATAGCGCCGTTCAACTAACGGCCTGAATGATATTTAGCCGTAACGTTTATTACAACATTTCATAAACTGGCTGGCTAATGTTTACCCAATCCTACGATAGGGTGACCATGTAACAGGAATAAAAAAAATAAAACATCTGACATAAAAATTCTTTTTAAGTATATTTAAATTAACATATTATTGTTCTTTGGGGAAACATGAGATCAGATGTGGTTGTTGTGGTTAGTTTTGGTCAACAAGTTTTCGATAGAAATTCGCCTTAAAAATTAAATTGTAAAATTATTATTGTCACTAAACTCTTTCATTGTACTATTTTTCATTAAACTTTGGGGAACACCATCAAATTTTTTTTGTCGACGCCATATTGACACTTTGGAGAGTTTCGGCGCTAGGTGGCAGAAAGTGGAACTAAATTGAAATAAACAGGCTAGGCAAGTGATAAAAAAATTTTCGATCAATATTCCCCGCGGTTTCATCAAATGGCTGAATATCATTCAGGCCGTTAGTTAAACGGGTGTTTAAAAAGGCTAGGCTGTTGATTAAACGGTAATTAAGCTAGTTGGCTGCGACATATTATAAAAACTAAAAAAAATTTAAAACTAAAATAGTTTAATTGTATTTTTAAGATAACCATTATAATAGTTTAGGTCCGGGTTTTTTTTATTCTTGCGGGAAAAAATTTAAATGTTATATTTTAATTTTAAATTTTCCAAAAAAAAGGAATTTTTTTTTTAAAAAAGGTCGAGTGTACTGCAGATGAACAATTGGTCAGGTAGCAAATACATTTGTTAAAACAGTTCCTGGATAGTAAACATATAGGACAAGGAATGATTTTTTAAAGAAATGTTATACCTTTCTTTTTTTTTGGTGGATTTCCACCCCCTCCCCCAATTATCAACAATTCCATGGCGAAACACCATACCAAAACTATCTATGGGGAAAAATAAGAAATAAGTTAACCCCAATTGATTCCATTTAATGGTCAATAAAAGTCAATAAAACCTATTAAAAAAAAAATATTGTTTTATTGTTAACCCCAACAGTTTAGGCCCTTTTTTTTGTCAAACTAACCTCCGGACTAATTTAAAATACTTTTCATTCCTCAAGGGGGGGGAACTTGCCCAGGATTGTGTCTATGTAACTCTATTAACGGTATCTTAGTATTGGCAATTGTCAATATTAATTATTCAAATTTTTTCTGCAGCAGCCAAATTTAAACTAATTTAAATAATTTGTTTTTTTAAATTTGTTTCTGATCTAATTTTAAAATCGATAAAAATTATCTTTTATTATACAATACAATAAGATTAGTTTAAAAAAAAAAGAAATTTATGTTCGTTATTTTACAATAATTGTCAAAAAAAAAAAACCATTCTCCCTAAAAAAATTTTAAAAAATTTGGGGGAAAAAGCTACAAAACAAGAACTATGTCTGGTTGTATTCGAAAACTAAAAAAAAAAGGGGATAGGCTTTTAAAAAAAGAGTCTCATAAGAAAAAAAGGCATGGACCTGAGGTTGTTTAAAAAAAAAACCATAAACAAAACGAGTGGCATAAGTTTTAAAGGGGGTTTTATAAGTGCATATAAAAATTAATATATACCATTAATTTTTTTTAAAAAATAACCCTTTCCTTTTATAATTTTATCAGGTTTTCCATTGGGCCAATACATGTATTAGCCAGTGTCTTTTTAAAGTAAATTTACTTCAATGCAAAAAAAAAATTTACATAGAATACAGTGTAGAAATAAAAATTCTTTTTCTGCTTTTTTTTTAATAAAACCATTTTCCATATAATCATGTTCTCCCCGGGAAATTTTTAGGGCCTTTTTTTTTTGTATGAATTTTTGCTATATTCTCAATTTTAAAATTTAGGTTTGGTTGTTATTCAGAATTAGTTTACACTTTTTGTACACACCAAATTCTGAAATACACCTTCGATAAGAGCACTTAAGTATGAAATACTGAACACTAATTTTGAATAACAGAGGCCTTCTTTTGATTTTTAAAGAATCCATTAAAATATATGTTTACTGAGTTCTAAAGACAGCACTACAGTTATTGGATAAACTTATGAAAGCTTCTTTGAGTAAACAAAGTTGGTATTTCAATTTTAGCATTTCCATTTATAGTTTTTTTTAAATTGCTGCTAAGTCACCTGGATCTTCTTGCCCTCGTCATTAAAAAACTATAATATGCATATTTATAACGTATTCTGCTTTCTTTATCCTTGCTAAAAAATTTAAAAACACATTTATATGTAGGATTTCAATATTCTAAGCTTTTTACCAAGAAATAAATCTTTTAACCCATAAGTATTTTGGAATTCATACAAATAATTTACCTGCATAGTATACTGTTCAATAATGGTACATACATGTTTTCATCTTAAAATTTTAATTTTATTCATAAAACGTAATATTATTCATCCAAAACCATTTTAATTAAATTTTTGTTTACAAACAAGATTATGAAATGACAAGCAAAAATGATGACAAATGACAAGCGAAAGCAACCATGGCGGCGCCCTATATTAGACTTTTCGCGCAGATTGAAGCGCTTTCTCCTCTTCTCTATTTCTCTGGTCAGTCAACGAGGTTACAAATTTGTAACTTCGTTGTGGCCAGAGTTTAAGCTGCATTTACAATGCAATTCCAAGTCCAAGTCGAGGTGGAATTGGCTTGCTTGTCATATGGTGGCAGCACGTTAGCATTTACAATGGGAAATTTTTTCCCATTGTAAATGCTAACGTGCTGCCATTACAAGCGATTCCACCTCTTGACTGGTTGCATTGTAAATGCAGCTTTATTCGCGAAATTCATTAACCAATAGATGGCGCTGTAGCTTCATCAGCTGATTCACAAAGAAGGAAAACATTTCAAATTTTACTTAACAGTTTATGGAACAAGTGCGTGTTTGCTAGTTTATTTTATTTGTTTAATTGGTTTTATAGCATTTATCTATTATTTCAGTTTCTTTAGTCTTTTTTTACATTTTGCCATTTTAAAATGCCTAAGATAGTGGTATCTTTAGCAGATATTTTAGAATATGTGTGTACTAGATCGCGGCCGCTCATCGAAGGCGAAGCTGTTTATAAAGCTAATCATATAGTTTCATGTTTGTTGGAAAGTGTTACTTCCAGAAAAGTATTATCCTTTTGTGTCCAGCTGAAATTAAATTAAATAAGTTGCAGGTAAACTGTAACATGGTGTTCAATGATCATTTTCATCAGAAATATTTAAACCATTATTGGGAAACACTTTTTTATAATAACTTTCCTTACCAGGAGTAAAATCAGATTCCATGAAGTGGGCACTGCAGGCAGTCATACATTTGGAAATTGGTTTTCCAATTTTTAAAACATTTTGCCAAACAGTTTTTAACTTATTGTCCTTTGGGAAGAAAAAAATTGAAACACCTTCACCCGCGTAATTTCGGCACTGGGGCACTGAACAATAGCGTTTCGTCTTGCTCGACATTATTAAAACAATTAAAAAGTTAAAGAAATGGGTAAAAGCACAACACACGAAAGAAAAAGGTAAAAGTTTTTAGAATAAATATCGATTAAAAACAACGTGATTTAATGGCGATTCCAATTTTTTCCTTCAATGAGTAACTGCATTATACAATCATAGATGGCGTAAGTATCGTGAATTTCGCGAATTAATGTTGTGGCCAGTGTTGGTAAGATGGAAGATTAACCACGAAGTATAAAAATACAAGGAGTTTTAACGTAATGTTAATTACTAGCATGGCTAGCCCAAGGGTGATAAACCTAACAAGGAGTGCTCGATCCCATTTAAGC
Source organism: Listronotus oregonensis (assembly GCA_019359885.1). Taxonomy (NCBI): domain Eukaryota; kingdom Metazoa; phylum Arthropoda; class Insecta; order Coleoptera; family Curculionidae; genus Listronotus; species Listronotus oregonensis. The sequence goes on along the minus strand of JAHBCN010013544.1, from coordinate 9,336 downwards.
CCATATAAACCAATTTAAATGTCAATTCGGTATTTGTGACGTAATCTGTTTGCCTGTTTGTTTTGTTTACAAGTAATATAAAGTCTTAATTTTTAAAAAATATTATACATTACAGTTCTAATAGTAAGTATTATACATATCCAAAATAGTTTTTAAAAGTTGAATATTTAACAAAAATTAATAAAATAAATCTGCCTTCTGGGCAAAATGGGCAAACGGGTGACGTCCAAACATAACCTATATCTGCGGACAAATAGTAAAAATCGAGCACTCCTTCATCAAATTTTGGCGACATACCGCGTTGAACATTGTTAGGACAGTTAACATACCGGTTTATTTTCGCGAGAAGCGGTAACGTAGGGGAAGGTGTTCTGTCGTCAGTATCTACGTCATTACTTTGTACCCAGTATCTACCGCTATCGCCACTGGTCAGGAGGAGCGTTAATAATGGTTAGGTCAAATTTAAATTTAAAATAATGGAGGTTTCGCGGCTTTTCTATTGTTTTGGTTCTGTGATGTTTTTTTGCTATTGTTTAACAACTATTTGGATTGCAGATTTTTTGGTTTATTAGTTAATTCCCAAATGGATAAATTAATACAGTTATATTACAATCATAAAGGAAAAATTTACTTATTATAGTTGACTTGGAAACAGCTAATATCTTATTAAATGAAAAATTTGGTTTATATATTATCTGTTCGACTTATTTATTAACTCTCCAAAGACCTTACATTTAAATTTAAACTTAAAAGTGTATTAAACCATTAGTAGTAAGTTGACATACGTAAACCGTTTCGTTTTTGCGAGGATAGGCTGGTTAAACACGGTTAGAATGGTGGGGGAAAGAACTGCTATCAACCACTAGTTAAAAACGGTAAGTCGCGAAAATATCCATCTTGTTAAGTTTACTACCCTTGGGCTAGCCCAAGGGTAATAAACCTAACAAGGAGTGCTCGATCCCATTTAAGCCCATATAAACCAATTTAAATGTCAATTCGTTACTTGTGACGTAATCTGTTTGCCTGCTTGTTTTGTTTACAAGTAATATAAAGTCTTAATTTTTTAAAAATATTATACATTACAGTTTTAATAGTAAGTAGGTACATATCCAAAATAGTTTTTAAAAGTTGAATATTTAACAAAAATTAATAAAATAAATCTGCCTTCTGGGCAAAATGGGCAACCGGTGACGTCCAAACATAACCTATATCTGCGGACAAATAGTAAAAATCGAGCACTCCTTGTTAAGTTTACTACCCTTGGGGCTAGCCTACAATTTCAAGGACAGAGCTTTTGTCCTCAAAGGGCGCTACTTTTCAGGACGAACTCATTTAAAGTGTTGCGCAAGAAGTTTTATCTCTGTTTCTTGAACGGTAATAAATACGATTATTTATTAAATAGAATTATATAATTCATAAACAAAATAAAACGTCTATATTATATAACTGTACTTTTTTTTTTAAAGAAAACAGAATATTTTACTTTAATATTAATTTCCTTTATCTCTCGCTTCAAAAATTATACCAGTACGACGTTCTCGAACGCAGCTCAATCCAGCTATCCCAAAAAAGAAGAAAACGTCATTTTGTTGACCGGTGGCCGCCATCCGCCATTTGCGAATGCCTTTGTACCGTAGAAGGTGTTAGTGCGTGGTGTTCTTATTGATTCGTTTTAGTTGAAAAAAAAAAAACGCAAATAATTAGTAGAAAATTTAACTTCTCATTGGTACCGTTCCACAATGGGTGACGCAAAATCTTTTTTGCATCAATATTGCCAGAAGAGTAAAATTGAACCCGTGTTTGAAGTTCGGCCTACAGGTATGAGAGAAATCAATGCAACTATTTAGTATAATACAATATATAGTATATTTTTCGGCTGGCTTTAAAGTCAGACCTCAAGATAAATTAAAATAAATTACATATTTAAACCTTTGGTAGATATGAGGGGATTATGTATAATCCCACAGCAGAAGTTCGAGGTTTAGACTGATGCTCTCCTCACCAAAGTTCCTTTTTATGATCTGCCACCTATACCGTGTTTTTGGCCTGTTTCTTGGTAATTTTTTACTTATGGGGCCCACGGCCAATTTAATTGAAATTTTGTTTACGGGGATTTTTTGGGGTGCTGATCATAAATCAAATTTTGTTGGAAACTCTTAGTTTTTAAGTTAGCGCACCACTTAGACCTAACCTAAAAGCTGCAAAACTTTTCTAAAATTCCTCCTTAATATTAGTTTTACCAGAAATTAAAGATTTTATGGTAAAATATTTATCATTTTTTAGGATAAATTTATTTTTACATTTTTTTAGTCATTATTAAAAAAAAGCTCTAAGAAAAATATTTTGCTGAGTCAGTTAGAAAATTATTTGGCATAAGTGCATCTAAATTGTTATAATCTAATGATACCTTCGTTATGGATGTCAATTTTCTTTGCTTTTGGAATATTTACAGATTAATTTATAGGAATTTTTATTTTTGGAATTTCTTGAAATTGTTTAAAACTTTTCTGGTTTTACTTTATCCCAATTACAGCCTGAGTGCTAAATATCTTGCATAAGAAATACCTAATCACTAAAACTCTCTATAAGATTTAGTAGCAGTATCCATTACAAATAGAATTTTCCTAAGTTTATTCATGTGTCAGCGGCAAAAAGTGGAGGTACTAGGTAGGAGGTCGTTTAATGGTAGCTTCTTTAGGGTCTAATTTTATTGCATATCTTTTACTACATAATTTTAAATTTTCAAATATATTTGTTCGCAATTTTTTGGGTTATTTCATTTTGTCTCCATACAATATAATTTTTGTAGGGCAAGAGTTTTACTCTTGGGAAGGATTTTTACAAATTAATCATGTTTTAAATTCATTAACTCACAACTTTTAAAAATAATATCCAATATACAAACAAAAATTGTTTTCCAAATTATTAAAGAAAAAGGTGTTGCGTTTTTGCCTTGGTGAAACCATAAACTACAGTAAAAAATATACTTTTTTTATGTAGGTGTTAATATGAAAGACTATGAAGATGACCCTCAACCGTAAAAACCGCTGGTACTATGCCAAATTTTACATCTGCACCTTGAATTGCTATTGGGATTGGTTATGAAATAATAATAATAATAATAATAATAATCTTTATTTTAATTATGTCCAAAATACACTCCTGTACAATGCACAAAAATATAAAAAAAAACATAAAAAGAAATGGCGTCATATAAAAAAGAATGCTTTGCTAAGCTATCCATCACTCACTATTTAACTAATTCCTACAATCTAACACTTTCTCTCTCTTTTTTCTCTCTCTAACTAATTACTAATATCTAACATAATCTTGGATTGAGTATGGTTCCAAGTCAATTAGCAACTTTTTTTCATTGGTTTTAAAACTTTTGACTAGTTATGCACTGTACACTAGCTGGTAAATTGTTAAAAAATTTAAGACACATGTAGCTTGGGTTTTTCTCTGTTAATGTTAATCTATGGACCGGATAGGTCACATTTAAGTTCTAGTATTGTACCGATGGAATGTTTCCAGCCCAAACATACTTCTGTTATTAAAGAAAAACAGTAGACACTCATAGATGTAAACACCATACACTGTCAAAATTCCACATGTGTTAAAAACTCCTCTACAACTTTCATTAAAACTCATTTTTTTAAGTATTCTTAATGCACGTTTTTGCACAACAAATATTTTTTCTATTAGTCTATTACAACCCCAAAAAATGATTCCGTTTCAAAACCGATTCGAAATTTGCATAATATATTATTTTTAAACTTTTTTCATTTAAATATTTTGCCACTACCCTAATTCCATAACAGATTGAGTTTAATCTCCCGATAAGTGAGCCTATATGGGGACCAATCTAAGAACTCATCCAAGTGTATACCCAAAAATTTTGTGTGTTCCATTAAATCTAAGTCCGATTCTCCAAACGATATCTGTTGAGGTTTAAGTACATTGGCTTGTTTCGTTCTAAAAAGAGGACGTTTTGTTTTGGTTTTATTAAGCAAGAGTTTGTTTTCCTCAAACCAGTTGTTAGTTTTGTTAAAAAATGTTTCTCCAAGTGTTAGTACTTCACCCAAAGTTTTACCTCCCGTGATAAGATTTGTGTCACGGATAGCAAGTTATATTTTAAATTTGGGAGTGGCCGTTATGGAATTAAGGTCGTTAAAAAAAAAATTACAAAAGTATTGGACCTAAAATGCTTCCCTGAGCAATACCTATTTTATTTTCCTTTAAACTAGAATAGTAAGTTTTTCCATTCTTTGTTATCTTAACCTTTGAAGCCTACCTGTTAAATAGGATTGGAATAAATTAAGAGCAGTTCCTCTGACACCATAGAGTTCTAACTTTTCCAATAAAATATCTGGATCAATACAGTCATATGCCCGGGACAGATCTAAACATATGCCAAGAGCAAAGTTTCCTGTTTCAATGAGATCTAAGATGTGTTTAGTAAATTGAAAAATAGCAGTTTGAGGATTTTCGAGGATATCCTTTGAACTGCATTAAAAAGGCCACACTCATACATAAAATCTACAAGTCTTTGACACAATAGTAGCTCAATCAATTTAGAGAATGCTGATAAAAGACTTATTGGTCTATAACTCTCCATTACTTCAGGATCTCCCTTTTCCATATTGGTTTTATTAATGCAATCTTAAGCTGATGTGGAAAAATGCCATTTTAAAACAATTATTTATAAGATAACAAAGAATGTCTTTAATTACAGGAATTACTATTTTTACAATGCTTGTAGGTATCTCATCTACACCACTATTATGTTTATTCTTAATTTTCTTGGAAAGCTTACATAATTCATCCGGAGACACTGGTTTTAAGACCAAAGTTCGATTATTTTTTTTAATTCTGGAAGTTTTGGCAAAATTTTAAATTCTTTATTAACTCAGGAACAATAGATAAAAGATATTCATTGTATTGTTTAGGAATTTCTTCAGGGTTCCCTTTAATACCAAAATCAGATTCTTTGCCCCTATCACCAGTTATCTCTTTGCATATGCTCCACATACATTTAGTTTTGTTATCAGCTAATCTCAGTTTTTTTTTCATACTCCTCCGACCTTACTGCCCTCAACAAAACATCATATTCTTTTTTAGTTGTGTTGTATGTTTGTTTAAAATCATTATTTTCGGGATAATGTTAATAAAATATTCAATCTATTTTTACATTCTCTAATTCTTGGGTCATCAAGAATTTTTCTTTTAAATTTATTTTTTATAGGTTTAAGAGGAAAGCAGTGATTAAAAATAGTAGAAAAAATTTTTCATAAATGTATCCCACTGTTTATTTACATCATGATTATTTACTCAATCGTTTTAGACCAATCCTGGTCCTTTAAATTTTTAAAAATAAAAATTTATTTTTTCAGAAAAACTCCTTCTTCTGTCAATGTTGGGTATTGGTTGTTTTACTTGAAACGTAAGTTTTTGTGCAGTATGGTCGGAGATGAATGTATTGAGAACCTTACTTTCTTTTTTACTCTAAATTTACAAAAATATTGTCAACACAGGAAGCTGAGTTATGAACTATCCTAGTATTCTCATGTATTGATTGTTTAAAATTAAAGGATTGCAGCAGTGATTCAAAGTTTGTTTTGTTTCCGTTTTCCTTAAGCATTTCTATGTTAAAATCCCCAGCAATTATAATGTTTTTATTTTCCCCTGTAATACTAACTAACAAGTTTTCAAAATTGTCTAAAAAATAATTTACATTACCAGACGGCGTCTGTATAACATACAAGTACCACTTGAAATCCGTTTTTAAGTTGCATTCAATGGCAGCATACTCACATTCATTCTGTACCGACAATTTGTTTATTTTATTTCTAGGACGACACTTTACACTTTTATGTACATAAATTGCACTTCCACCATGCTGACCCGCTTGACGACAAAAGCTATTTCCTAATTTAAAGTTTTTTATGGCAAGTAATTTTAGTTGTTCCGGACTTCCAGTGCTCTGTAATACATAGGAACTTACAACTGGTATGTTCCTTCATCAAATCATTTATTTTATCTACTGAGTTACCAAGTGACTGGGTATTTTGGTGAATGATTAATATTTGTAAGGTCTTTTCTTAAGGAATTTTCGTGGTCAACTTTTTTTTTCATTTTGTTTGGAAACTTGTTGCTTGTCTATAAAAAATTTTCATCAAGTTTATTCTGTCCTTAAATCTGGCAATTCTTCGTCTATATACCGGGCAATTTATATCTCTAGCTGAGTGCTGCAAATCTAAAAGTTTCATCTTTTTACAATTTGGGCATTTTAATTCTGCCTCGTTGCAGTCTTTAGCTAAATGTTGTCCCCCACATTTATGGCAGCACTCTTTTTCGGTGCAATATTTGGCTACATGATCATAACCAGAGCATTTAAAACACAAAGCAAGATTTATGTTTCTTGTGCATAGACTGTTACCAGGTCAAAGTAAATAGTATGTCTTTTTAGAAACCACTTTGTTATTTTTGCTGGAGCTTGTAAAATCCAATTTTCTTTTGTTGGATTTCTGCATTGTCTTTTCGTTATTACTTTGATTTTATCCTTTACACTTATTTGAAGTTCCTCTACAATGTCGGGTTAACCTTTCTAGTTCCTCAAGAAATTCACTATCCAAAAGCCCTTACTAATACCTGTAACCATAAACATGGGGTCCGATTTCATTTTTTTTTATATTTAATTTTATCGAGGTACTAATTGCCATTTTAGTTTATCTTGTTGGTCTTTATTGTAGCTTTCAACAATTATGGCACCATTTTTTGTTTCTTTTATACTTTTAAATCCCTTTCCTACTCTTTTGTGGTTACATGTTGTTTAAGGATTTTTATTGTTTCCTTTGGATCATTATTATTGTCAATTCTAATTACCGTTTCATCCTTTTTTGGTCGCCTTTGGTGTTGTCCAGTTTTTTTCTTCGGTGTTTTTAATTTGTATTCGGGGGAATTTTGACTGGTGGTTGCCTTGTTATTAAGAACATTTGCATAGGATTTTTTATTTTGATTCAATATTTTGTTGTTCATTTTTCAAATATTCCATCATTTGATACTGTAGCCCACATTTTCTTTTTCTATTTCCCGTTTTAAATACCAACATTGTAAAAATTTTTTTAAAATCAGAATGTGCATCTTTAAGAGATTTTTGTTCATTGGCAGACAGACAGACTTTCCATCTTGGCTTTATCCTTGTTTTGCTATAATTCATCAAGAGACAAAAAAAACTTTGTAATCATATTTTCCGTCAGAGTTTTATTCGAATTTATATGACTATCTTCTGTATTATGTGTTTCCTTTTTTTTTTTCCTCACACTGCCGTTTGTGGTTATTTTCTATATCTGGACTAGTTCCTGTGCCCTTTGGGCCCTTTTTGTTACCATTTGCTAAGTTTTCATTTTTGTCTGGTCTTGTTTCTGTAGTTTTTGGAGGCGTTCTAAAAAACGGGGCCTAGGCTTAAAAGCAACATTTGGATCGTGAAAAACATCCAATCCATCAGAATTATTGATCGCTCCTGGTATTTGGCATTGTTCGGTTTGTTTACCTGGCGAGCTTATCAGTTGTTTAGAATCGTCCTTGACACCTATTATCAATTTATTTCCGATTTAGTTAATTTTAAAGAATTACTTCTCTTTTTTTTACTATTTGAAAATCAAAACGTTCTTTTATTTTCACCGGTTTTTGTAGGGCTGTTATCACTCATAATTAGATTTCACAAATTAAGACTTTAAAGTTCACTGTAGAAACTCACAAAATCTCCATGCCCATCAGGTCTTTGTTATTCAGACATAGTGTACGCTATTTTATACTTTTTTTATATAAGTGCTTTTATGGAAGGTGTATTTTAGGACTACCTGGTTGGAAAAAGTGTAATATAGTAAAAAAAATTTTAATAACAAACAGACTTATTATTAAATCGAACTCTGTCAAGTACACTTAAAGTTGAAGTCCTGTTTTATTTAAACTAGTGGGCTTTATAAGTTTTAACAGAACCTATAACAGACCCAAAGTCAAGTTAGGACATTTTTTATTGTCCACTATATCATAGATTTTCCAGCTATTTACTGTGACACTATCTATTGCATTTATTATAAACATTAGCCACCACTTTTTTTTCGGCCATACCAATCTGTTATTTGTTATTCCATTGTCATTGGCTACCTCTCCCAATTGTGTTGTAGCATGACATTCAATTCGATTGACTAATAGAAACTTCCTTGAATTTATATCTTTTTGCCATCTCAACTGGCTGAATGTTATAGAGAACCCGCGTAAACACTAGTGGGCCTTTCTCCTTTTTGGTTCGATATGAGAACAAGCTGTTTATAAACATACATTTCAATACTGACTCACGAATCATGTAATTTTCTATTAATTATTTCTTTGTAATCTTTACAAATTTAATACATAAATATATTACAATAACTTATTGAACCAATAAATATTAATTTATAAGAAAGTTATAATTAAGTGATTATGAGTGGAAACAAGGGTAAAAACAAAAACCCAAATCTGGTAACACTGGTTGTTGTATTATTGGCAAAAGGGCCAAAAAGGTGGGGTCAGCTGAAGGGCAGCACCCCGTGGTCAAATTTTTGATAAATCATGCTTGATTCAAATGTAAACTATTAGATAAAAATAATAAAAATGGTAGAATAGTTTTTGTGTGCTTAAATGTGAAAACGGCAGAAATACTTACTACAAATTTTATACATTTTCAACTGCTAGTTGGAAACAAAAAAAATCAAAATGGATAAATGCAGTTAAAAGGAAAAAAAGTAGCCAATGACGTTCGGGTTTGGTTAGGCGAACTTTTTTAAAATTTACGTAACAAGAAGAAAAAAATTTTGTTTTTTTTCCCGGACCGTTTGTTCCTGCCTTTTCCTGAAGTTTTTTTAAAATTTGCGAGTTTTAAAAGAAAAAAATTTTTTTTAATAGACTAAGTAGTGTAGTCTTCTGTGATTGTGAATAGAGAAAAGGCTATAAAGCCTTCAAAATAAAGTATATATTAGTGTTAAGTATATTGAAAAAAACCCCAGACTCGTAAGTTTGTCAGGTGATTTTTCACTTATCGACCAATTGCCGATTTTGTCTAAGGGGTTTAAAAAAAAAAATCTATTCATCAATTGAAATTGAATTATTATTTAAAAAAAAAAAAACCGTTTAATATGCTACATTTTTAAATATATTTTTTTTTTTTTATACTGACATTCCCCAAAATAAGGTCCGATTATTCTACAACACTACAAGAACTTTTTTTTTTTAAAAAATTTTTTACTTACTTTCTAAGCTTTAAAATTTTTTATTTATATTGATATTGTACTTCAC